>PVJH01010202.1:0-74892 GCA_004026705.1 Nesogale talazaci | reverse complement strand
GTTATCATCTGCATGTTTCATTTGTTTTCTGTGGCTCTGTTGTAGAGAGTGTGGGTAGCAAGCCTGCGTAGTCTGTCACCATGTCAGAAGCCCCCACTGTCATTATAGCTTCAGTGATTTTAGAAGCTATTGTAGTCTGGAGCAGGGGCCTTTGCATACACCTGAGATCTATTATAGAAGTCATAGATTGTAAATCAATTAAAAATGTAAGAGGATCTGCAATCAGATATCCATTTGTTTTTCCATGGGGACTTAGAGCTACCATGAGGAGTTTGTCATCAAAGCCCTTTGTTATGAATCAAGAAGTGGTCAAAATGTTTTTAAAGGTATCTTCAAGGGGGGAGGGTGTCTCAGGACCCATTCACATCTTTTGAATATTCTTTCTGATATCTTAGGCAGATAGAGTATAAACTTATGTTTTTCTATTCCTTGATTAATTTGCTTCACTCATCTTTATGTTTCCTGTGTACATTAGGCTTTTATGTCAGACTGGAAATTACAAGGAGATATGAGTAGTGCAGCTTATCAATCAGGTCATGGTTCAATGATGCCTCCTTGGGAATGTGACCTTTTTATGAGTGACACAGAGTGCCCTCTTTCCCTTCACCTTCTTTCTTGACTGGATAATGTCTCATATCTGAGGATGGTGGTGGCCAATGTGGTCTTAGCCTGGGAGCTTCCATCACTCTGCCTTGTTCCTGTAGACATGGACTGTGACTCACGTAAGTGATTCTGAAAGAGCTCCCTTATGAGCTTCCAGTTTCACACAACCTAACACAACTTTTCATTTATTTTTAAGGCTAATTAAGTCCTACACAGTAAATAGTGGTTGGACTCTGATTATTTTGTTTGGATCTGTGACTTCTCATTAAAAAAAAGTTGAGGTTTCTCAGGCTTTAGGCAGGGCCTTTGGTTCTAGGACTCTGACATGTGGAGTGCCCCTGTACAGTTCTGGAGTATTCTACAGTGCCATGAAAACTTAAGGATGCCTCACAGAGGTGTGTCCTAAAGTAATGAATTTTAGATCCCCATAAAAAGAGTAGAGGCTATCACAGAATGCATAAGGGTTTCCATTAATATACCCAATGTCTGTCCTTGAAAATTTAGAGTGGCCATAGGAACCTCCCTGGTTTGTCTCCAGAGGCATTTATGCTGCTCAGGGAAGGGAAGACCCCTTAGAGCAGAAACTTTCACTTTACCACTGTCCAGTTTGTTTTCTCAACAATTGCAGAGGGCAGTTTGTGTTCATTTTAAGATTTCAAACTACTTCTATGTTAGCTGGCAATTGCACCTGATGCTACTGAGGGACTTTAATTTGTTTAACTTGCTAGACAGGTCAGTCTGTTTTCATTCTGAAATTTGGGCAAGCTCTTGGGTTAGAGTGGTTAATTATTCAAAGGAACAACTCACTTGTCTAAGCAATGTCTTTTGAGTAAGGGCAAGTTTTATGTTATGTTTTTGTTTATACTCTTGAACACTTCTGAAATACCAAAGATTGACAATCACAAATATCCTTATCTTTTACATCTAGCTAAAATATATTTTTATGTAATCTATTTTGCAGGGGGAGGCTATAAAGATTTCTTTATATAAAACATCATCCTAATTTGGGGGCCTTTGTGAAGAGAGTGTTGGCAGCTTGTGCTCAGCGCTAAATCTTCTTTAGGATCTAGAACAGGAGTGCTCACACTTTTTCAGCATGTGAGCTACTTATAAAATGATCAAGTCAAAATGATGTACGAACTACAAAAAGGCAAAACATTTATTTTGTTTGTTTGTTTTGTTTGTTTTTGGGGCATCACTGCCTCTGGTGGTCGTGGGTGCTACCTGTGCTGCTCCTGAGAGCCACCGCTGCATTTGAACCGCCAAACCTGGGGGCTGTGGTCCCACACTCAACCACTTACGCCACCAGGGCTCAGCCCCATTTATTTTTACTTATGTATTAATTTACTACATTTATTCCTAAATGCATTGAGAATTTTTATGTATACAATGCATGTTTATGTACCTTACATAACCACCGCATGACTCCATATTGCAAAACACAATTAGCTGTGCATATTTTTTGTCATGACCTGAGTTGACTCTGATGACTTGCACTGAATGGAATGAGCCAGGGATGCATAGTACGGACAGTAGCTGCTGACAGCCAGCCTCAAACACACTTCCTAATGATCATCAGTCATGGTGGAACGATACTTGGACTTAATGATCTTTATGTGGGAAAATGCTGAGTTACATAAATAAATAGAGCTGAATAATGCAGTCAAGGAGGTAGCACATTTTGTCATGTTTGGCTACTTTGTCTCTGTGAGTAAATTCCAGAAATGTTCTTGCACTCTGGACTTGAGCTGAATGTTGGCTTGTTTTGTCAAAATCTCCCATTCCAAATGAAAGTGATATGTTTTTGTCATCCTACTTGGTCCAGCTCTCCCACTCATTTGAATACTCATTCTTACATTGAAGAGAAAAAGTCAAGGTCTAAAAATTGGCAGTAACTTAGCTTGTCAGCTTTGCTGCTTTTAGGACAGTTGTTTGCACATGCATTAACACCTAAGATTGCATCTGATTGACTGCACTGTATATCAGTTAAGTGATGGGATTGATGACAGGCTTACATCTATTTTTTAATGCCATGCGATCTACCCAGACTACATTTGAGATCAATCTGTAGATTACAATCAACATACTTAGTACCCTGATCTAAAATGTTTTAACCATTATTTGGTTCCCCCAAGACCAATTATTGCATGAATTGGCAAAAAGGCACCCCTGAAACTGTGAAAGTAGACAAACCCAACAGGTCCATGTGTACTGGAGAGTTTGAAAGAGTTAGCTGACTATTACAGTTAAAATACTGGAAATATAGTACAATTTAAGATTTAGTGTACATACACAAATAGGTGTACACATAAGGATAGGGAAATAGATCTGTTTACATATACTTATATGCTAAGTATTAAGGTAGCTGATGGACTTTGAGCCTTTACTCAAGTAGAGTTTCAATGCAAGAAAACTTTGTTTAATAAACTGACATTCTGTGATGCTCAGCTCCGGACATGGTCCCTGATGACAAAATGGGTGCAAAATGTGAAGAAAGTTGATGGCGCCCAGGTATCAAAAGATATAGTGTCCGGAGTCTTAAAGGCTTGAAGATAACCAAGGAGTGATCTAGCTGAGAAGCAAAAAAGTCCACATAGAAGAAGCACCCCAGCCTGTGTGATTACGAGATGCCGATGGGATCAGGTATCAGGCATCAAAGACACAAAAAAATCATATCAATATGAATGGTTGGGTGTGTGGAGAGGGCATGCCTTCACAGAAGGGTGACAAGGAAAAGATGAGCCAGTCAGGGTGCAGTAGAGCATCAATGAAACAAACAACTTTCCTCTAGTTCTTTAATGCTTCCTCCTCACTCCCCCACTATCATGACCCCAATTCTACCTCACAAACCTGACTAGACCAGAGCATGTACACTGGTACAGAAAAGAGCTGGAAACATAGAAAATCCAGGACATATAAACCCCTAAGGCCAATAATGACAGTAGCGATACCCAAAAGGTAAGGGGAAGGTGGGAAGAGAAAGGGGAAACAGATCACAATGATCTATATATAACTCCCTCCCGGGGGTGAGGGTGGGGTGGACAACACAATAAATGCTCTTAGATTTAGTCCCTCCTCATCATAAATTATTATATTTACATGTCGGTGTTTAGACTTCTGCAATATCCTTTGCTTTCTAGTTCTTTCCTCTATTTCCTTCTATCTTCCTTCTGTCCCACCATCATGCTCCACCTTCATTTGAGTTTCATTACTTTCTCTCAGTTACATTACCTTTGCTTAAACCTATCAGACCTCCCACACCCTCCTTGCTGCCAATTCCAGACTACTTATTCCCCCGTCCATGAGCCTGTCCATGTCCCATCTACGTTCCCCGCCCCCCCCCAAGGAACCATTGTACCCATCTTTCTCTTTCTCCTGACTGTCCATCTAGGAGTGCTCCCTTCTTGATTATGTTCATTTTTTTTGGGGGGGGGGTGGCGTGTCAGTCTTAGATTACCAACTGCCAGGTGGAGAGCACAAAGCCACCAGCCACTCTGCAGACTAAAGATAAGGCTGTCTACTGCTATAAAGAATTGCAGTCTCAGCAGTCTCCCACCCTGCTCTAGAAGTTCATCCTGTGTTTAAATAGTCTCAGTGACAGTGCATTTTGAACTTTCTAAAAGGTCTTGTAAACAATGATGAAAACTTTAGAGAAAGGTGGAATGTTCCTGGAATAAGTTTGGCTATACTAAGAGGGTGTCTGTACTATTGCCCTTCACAATGGATTTCTATTGCAAGGGCTTCTGGGTGGAGTTAGCAGGGCTTGATCGTGGCCCATGCACTCTAGTAGAGGTCATGCCACCAGACAGGATGACTGGCCCAGAACTGGTTCTTTCTGCAAGATGACTTTCAAAGAAAAGTTTATTTCCCTTAGCTAGCATTTCAGGAAGTGGGTGCCATGGTATGTAAGGGTGAGTCCATCTCACTGGAGCATTCCCTCTTTGTATAAGATCCTGGTGTTTTTCCTTGACAAGAAGACCTTCTCACTTTTTGCATTCTGTGTTTCAAACTTTTTATGGAACGACCCCTTCAAGGGATCTTATCTGGGGACCCACTATTTCCCTGTCTCAGTTTGTGTGAAGATTTACTTTGCCACTTTTCACTCTATTTGTAATAAGAACAAAGTCTTTGTGATTTTCCTCTTGACACATTAATCAAAATGTAACAGAAAACTTACTAAGGGTAATGTTTGGATAAAAGACTATAAAAGAGAACCTCATCTCCAAGGGATCCAATCAGAGACCCTTCTGCTTTGTGACAGACAGACACTTGTGCCACCATTGATTGGGTCATGAAAGAGTATGTCTTAGTTCAATGCTTCTCAAAGTGGGTTCTTGGGCCTATAGCATTGGATCCACTAGCAGCTTGTTAGAAAAGCACCCACTTCCCATTCACTGAACTAGACCTACAGAGAAGGAGCAGGAAACGGAGGAGCCCTTTGCTTGTACAAGAGCACCAAGTGGTTCTGATGCTGGTGCAGTCAGAAGTATGGGAACTGTTGCCTTCATCAAGGAGGACTATGTGTGCATGATTGGGGGATGGGTGAGGAGAGCTCTTAAGGAAAGACACCATTTACTCCAATAATTTAGAAGTCAACCATAGGCAAGAGGACTAGCAAAAGGTAGATGGGCTATACTTTGCCCTACTCAGTTAATGGCATGTCCCTTTTCAGATGTGAAAATGAATGCTATGGGTTGTTGAGACCTGGTGATGTAGGGGGTTACACAATGGGCTGTGACCCTCACAGTGGGCAGTTATGACGTTCAGCATCTCCCATAAAGGAAGACTGGACCTTGTACTCCCATCAACAGTCAAAATCTCAGAGAGCCACTTTAAGTCAGCCTGGCTGGGTGATGGTAAGTTTGAATGTAATTTAGATGCATATTACTTAAATTTTAAATTATTCATTGACAGGCTACAGATAGTTTGGAGTACTATATTAAAGTCAAAATTGCCCGGACTTTGTGCAAGAAAATTTCAGGAGAAAATGAAAACTGCTTATTTCAAACCGATCCCAAAATGAAAAAGGTATGTGCTTGACATCAGGAGGGTGCTGTGTTCCGGGGTAGGCTTGTGTTCCAGATAGAGGAAACCAATAAGATCAAGTTGTCTTCTAGCTCTTAGTTTCCTTTAAAGCCATGAAAATAACCAGTTGGCAGGAAGCAGACTGACTCGTGGCAACTCTCTGTGTGAGAGTAGAACTATACTTCACAAGGGTTTCAGAAGGATGAGTTTTTGGAAGAGACCACCAGGCTTTTCTGCTGAAGCACTTCTGGGTAGACTAAGCCTTCTGACCCAGTAGGCAGCTAAGTAGATTAACTCCTTGCACAGCACTAAGACTCTTTAAAATCATATTCTGCCTGATAGAAAGAGCCCACCAAGTTTGCTATGGTGGCAATCCACTCAGGTTTCTGGAAGCAGCCCAATGTGTACATGGAGACCAGTCTACACCACATTGAATTTTGTGCTAGAGAGAGTGGTACTGGAAGCAATAGCAGCAAATTCCACCGGATCATTAAAGAATCTGTGTTTCAGGGAGGTTATCCAATAGGGACAGGCTGAGGTGATGCAGCTGTCTATGGCAAGCAGTTTGAAGGGTGAACTTCAGACTTGAAATTCACAAGGACTGGAATTCTAGGAATGGCCAACACACTAATGACAGCCATCTCTTCATGATCCTAGGTCCTACCCACTGACTTGACTGCAAACATACCACTTTTGGCCAGATAGGCCGAGGCATGGACATGGTGAATTGAGTGGGAATGGTGGGAACAAATTCTCAGGACTTTCTTGTGGATAACATGAAAGTCATCAAGGCATACCATGTGGGTAGACTTGCTGCCTGCTTGGGTACAGCCTGGTCTATGGGTCCTCTGAAATGACCCCAGGGAAACAGTTGCCACAGGACAGACTGGAACATTACTGAAAGCTTCATTCTGAATTGTTAAATTATAGCACTAAAGCAACATGAGGTCTTGGGTGAGTTTGAGATGGTAATGTACCTTCTATTTTAACTAGATGTTTCTTTTCTCTCTCCTAAGTGCTGAGATGGGTGGAGCATTTACAGAAAGGCCTTTCCATGTTCAAGCGCAGATCCCGTGCAAATGACCCATATTGCTCCCGCTTGTATATATGTCTGTACCGACACACAGGGAACCAAGTGAAGCAAATTCTCTGTCAGTCCAATTTTTTAACCAAATTTCTTCCTGACAATGTTGTGACAAAGCCAGGAAAGTCTTCCTGAGGATCGTATTCAAAGCCAAGTAGTCTGACAGCCTTCTTAACTCTGTACACTCCCTATTTCACCCTCCATACACTTCAAAGAGCATGTGCATCACTCTCTATTTCTCTCAAACCAGAGTGTTAACATAGTGTTTCTGACCCTTAGACCACACAAAGCCACAATGAATTTTTGCCACATGTAAAATGCATTCAACAATCAAGTTTCTAAGAAGATATCAAATAGAGAATTACCATGTGTAATAATCAAGGAAAGACTGTATGATGAAAAAAAGAAAGAAAATAATTTATTAAAAGGAAGCAGAAACCAGGTCCCATTCCACCTAGGAAAAAGTGGAAATCTGTAGTAAGCACAAGGACAATTCTTTTTTTTAAGACAATTCTTAAAAGGCAATATTCTCATACAAGAGGAAGACAGCAATTAAGCTTTTGTTTTACTTAACCTGAGACTTTAGAGAAAGTAGGCAAGAGATTTTGATATGTTGGAATATTTCTTTTTGGTTTTTTTTGAAACTTTCCTCTTTAGTTGGAGGGTAAGGGTGAGAGGAGAGGTGTTGTTAACCTGCATAAATACTTAGAAATTTCCAAAATAAAATGCCATGGAGGGTTAAAATTGAAAAAGAAAACTATATTCTGCTTATATTCATGACAATGCATTGCCAAATGTAAATAACACCGTTCTCCTTCCCTACTGCTGATACTGTTTTCACCTTCCTTTTCCCTCCATCTGGACACACACTGAGTGGCCAACAGCAACAAGAAGTCATTTTCTCTCTCTATTCTGAAATCTGATCTGGCATGATGGTATTCCAAATCTCTTCATTTCCCATGTGTAGGTTGCCTCAACTAAGAAAGTTGAAATAATTGGACCTAGTTAGCTAGCCTTCTGTGATAGGTAGATTTATCATGCCAACTTGGCCAATGAACACGTGGGATTAATTGATGGGTGGAGAGATAAATGGCAAGTCTCGCTTTCTCGTCTCTTGTTCTTTGGTGATCAGACACTGTGTGTCTGCCTTAGCTGGTTCTTTGCAAGCTACACTAGCTATAGGACACCTAACCTCTGAACTGTGTCGCTGTAGTTTGAGGTTCCTACAAAAACTGCTTCACCACGCCACTGGAGTACACATCACTTGAGTTGGGGACTATCAGATCCTGTGATCTGGCTGACCTTAAGTGACCTGTTTTGCTGTTTGCTACCTGTGGCCCAATTCTCTGGATTTCTCTACAGAGGACTCAGTTGTCTGCTTCCTTGACTTTCACCTGGCATCCCTCAAGACTTGAACATGTCTCACGGAAGCGACTGGCACTGAGCCATTTGTACTCCACTCTAGACTGTTTGTTTCATATGTTGTACAGATCTATCTATATCTATATAACCATAAGTGTCCTGGTTTTGTTTCTCTAGAGAACCCTGTCTAGCACAAATTCTCACTGCAGTGGTGCTGTCCCTGGGTCAAACTGGTAAGGCAGTGGTTCTCAACCTTCCTAATGCCATGATCTTTTAATTCAGTTCCTATTGTTGTGGTGACTTCCCAACCATAAACTTATTTTTGTTGTTACTTCATAGCTGTCATTTTGTCAATTGGGTGACCCCTGTGAAATAGCTCTTTAACCTCCAAAGGGGTCATGACCCACAGGTTGAGAACCACTGCTGTGGCGTGACCCACCATCCCAGTCTGTCCAGAACTTGGGTTTTCCTAGTATGTGAGATTGTCAGTGATAAGGCCAGGAAAGTCTCAAGAAAATGGGGGTGATTTGGCCATACCATACTATCCTTGGATTTTATTGGACTCTGGGAATTGATCCATGTAGCTGCTCCTAGTTCTCTCCACTGCAAGCTTGTCCTTGATGTTTCTGGCCAGGTTCTGACCCCAAGCTTCAGGTATGCAGGATTCTATGTTTTTATAGTGCCTCACCTGGGCAATTCCTGATGGGTCCTTATACTCTGTTGATTTGCCCAACATAACATAATCTGCTGAGGGCATTACCAGACGTTACCTAGGCATTCCCAGCACCTAGTCTTTCATCACTTCTCTCTTAGCTCAGACACGGTGGGTTAGAGGAAATTGATGGTGATTTAACCAGAATATCTCCCCTCCCCCCTTCCACCCCTCAGTGATTGAGGTTGGTTCTTCTACCATCAGTCCTATAAGCATTCTAGGTCAAAAATTTTGGTTTTTAGGGCCTCAAACCACATTATGCCTCGATAAACAATGTTGACATGGGGAAACAGAAATATTTTCTATTTAATTAATTGCTTAATATTTAATACAGGTGGATTATTCTTTTTGTCTCCTTTAGGTGTTGGATTGCACCTTCATTGTTGCATCCAAACCCTGGAAATTTGAACTCAATATGCTGAAGAAACAGTGCGAAGAAGCCTAATTCTTTTCTGGCACCTTCTGCCACTCTCACAAGCATTTTTAAAAGCAGCAAAGATACTTGCAAGACCTTTAAACAATGTGGTTGATCTATTTACTTCCTTTTTGTGGCCATTTGGATCCTAAGCGTGTTCTACAGGACTGCTGATGAGCGTGTAGTACCTTGGGCAGCCTTGGACAGCTTCTTCTGGTTGGCTAATTCATATGCTATAGGGCCCTTCTCCTAGTGATAAGTTAAAAAGGAGTGTGAACTGCTTTCACTACTCACAAACTGAGCATATATTCTCTCTCTCTCTCTTTTTTTTTTTTTTGGACATCACTGCCTCTGGTGGTTGTGGGTGCCACCCAGTGCCACTCCCAAGAGCCCCCGCTGGATTTGAACCATCAAACCCAAGGGCTGCCGTCCCGCACTCAACCACTTACTGGGCTCAGGCTCGGAGCATCTATTCTCAATTCCTTTCTGTGCAGTAAATGGAAGACCGCACTTGTAATTGCTTCCATATGTTGAGTACTTTTTAGAAGGGCCTGATACCTGCTTGTTTGATTGTGTGATTCCATAAATTTTAGTCCTTTTTTTTTTTTTGGTGGGCACCACTGCCTCTGGTGTTCATGGGCACTACCCAGTGTCACTCCTGAGAGCTGCCACTGGGTTTGAACCGCCAAACCCACAAGCTGCTGTTCCGCACTCAACCACTTATGCCACCGGGCCTCAGCCCTCCATAATTTTATAGACAACTCCTTGCCCAGGATCCCTGGAAAGACACGGCCTATTGTCTTGGGAAATGTTTGGATTTTAAATCCCAGATCCACTTAGTGAGAATGGTCTTTCCTAAAGTAAGTTAGGACATTTGGAGCTTGCTGTTATGTCTTGGCAGAGAACATGCAGGGGGTGATGATGCATGGAGATAGTGCATAGACTGCATTTGGGCAATATATTCCTACATATGTGTGAGCAACATGTGTGTATATGAGCTACTGTGCCTGTTTAATAGTATGTCTATACTATATGTGGTATGTGTGCAAGGGCATGCATCTGTGTGTAGGTATATCTATGAATAAGCATATCTGTTTGGTGTGTCTCTGTGTGTGGAGTGTGTGGAATGTTTGTGTGTGTGACCAGCAGTGTCTGTGAGTGTTCATGGAAATGTATGTGTGGGTGTGGGTATGTGTGTGCTTTTGTTTGTATGTGCATGAGAATGTGCATGTACATGAATGTGTGAGTGTAGTAAATATTTTAGCCATCAAATGCTGCAGGACAAACCATCCCAGCATGAAGCATCTTAAAGCAGCAATGGTTAGCTCTCATGATTTTGTTCTTCAGGAGTTTAAGAAGTTTGACAGGTTCTGTAGGTGCCAGTGACCCCTCTGTGTCTGGTAAGTTAGTATTGATTGTTGATTGGAGGTCCCTTTTCTTTTCCATGTGGGCCCTCCACAAAGCTTCTTGAGTTCCTATCATGGTGACTGGCTTCCTTTAAAAAAAATTGTTCCAAAGGGTTCATGTGGAAGGGGGAATGGGGAGGTAGGGGAAAAATGGGGAGCTGATACTCGGGCCTAAGTGGAAGGAAGATGCTTTGAGCGTGATGATGGCAACAAGTGTGCAAATGTGGTCTGCATGCAATTGATGTATGTATTGATCATGATGGGAGTTGTATGAGCCCCCAATAAAATGATTTATAAAAAAAGGGAGGGGGGAGAAAGAGAAGCTTATACCAAGGGCTCAAGTACAAAATACTTGGAAATGAAGATGGCAACATGTGTACAAATATGCTTGATACAAATGATGTATGGAATGTCATACGTGCTGTAGGAGCCCTCAATAAAATAATTGAAAATAAAAGTGTTCATGAGACAAAGATGGAAGACATAATGCCTCTTGTGCCTCATCTTCGAATGTCATAAACTAGCATTTTTGCCCCTCTCAGATGAGTTTTAACTCAATTTGGGATGGAATAATACAAGTATTTGAATAGGAGGAGATGGGTTCCATTGGAGGGCATCTTAAAACTGATTCCCCAAATATGCCTATGTTTATATGTGTGTCTATATGTGAAAGCATATTCATGTATGCATGTCTATGTACTGTATGGCTACATGTGAGTGTGTGCATGTGTGTAGATGAAGGCTGCAATAATGAAGTATTGCATGACTCTAAAGGAGGCACTCTCCCAAGTCAAAATGTGGGAATGGCAGGACTGGTGGGCCCATAGAGGCCCACGATAAAATGTTAGTCGTCACATAAGGACTGGGTTCCAGCTTAGACTCACAACCTGTGGTGAAGGTTGGTGGGCACTTGTCTTGGGATAGTTGATAATTGAACAGTCCATGGTGGTCGTGCTCTGCCACAGCTTCCTGCATGCATTCAAGGCTCTGTCCTGAGGCTTTCTTCCAGACAGCGAGGGGCAGGCTGGATATGATGAGAAGTAATACAACCTCAGCCAGTGGTGGAGGTGGAGGATAAATATCCCAGCTCTCATCCCTGGAGAGAGAACTCTGAGGTATGCCCTGTCTCAGGTTCCCAATAGCCTTGAATCCCAGTTGCACACACGTTGTTGATGCACCCAGTATTGTGTACTGCTTCTATCCCTCCCATTTCCCCTGGCCTGCTGGTCATGTTCAGGATGATGTGCCCTTGTATTTTTGCCTCAGGCTGACTTCTGAAGGAATCAATGTAAGAGAGGAGCTCAGGTGTACTCTGCAGGGAAGCCGGGGGACAAATTCTGGGTGTGCCTGGGTGACTATAGACACCAGAGCCCACTCCACCTACCTATCTATACTTGCTCTCTGCCATGCCCTAGGCAGGACACACTCAGAGATAATCTGTCTGAGACACTGCCACCTCCCCCTACCCCCATTCCACTGGGCCTTCCTACTCTGTGTGCTGATAGAACTCCCAGTACCCGGTGGAGCAGCTCATCGATCCCTCTGCTCAACCTCAGGAAGCTCCTACTTATGTGATTTTTTGGAGCCACTCCCCCAACCCTTTTGGCCTTTCAATCTCATGTCATAGTGGATATTCAACGGTGTGTTTCAGGTTCCCTCAGAGCTGAATGGGCCGGATTTACATGGGCAGCCAGTGGGGAAAGACTTTCAACTTGGCACCATTGAGCAGGAACAATGGTGAAGGTGTTTGGACACGGGGGTTTATTGTTTTCATCTAAGATCCTGGCAAATTTTACTTCCATCATGAAAGGTCAGCTGAGATCAAAGAACAGCCTAAAACAACTGGGTTAGGAACAGCCATGCAAGACTCCAAAATGGCCTTGCCCTGCTGATCTCAGGATCATTTTTGCAGAGGACTTGAGTAGTAAACAGTGAGCAGACTGAGGAAAACAACCATCCAGCAAGGCATTGGCCACAGAACACAGCAAGCTACTTCCTGCCTCACATAGATTTGTGCCAGCAGGTGGCATATATGGTTCTGAGCACCAGAAAGGACGCAAATGTGTGGAAATTTCATGTAATGACACAGACTTCCTGCCTTTTCCTCCCAGAAGACTGATTCTGCAGGGGACCAATGGCTGGCTGGGTCCCTGTGTAGACTGTGGGACAGGCTTTCCCTCCCCCATGCTCTCAGGCACCGACAAAGAGGACATGGTAGGTGAGATCTCAAGAAGGATGCTAGGCACACATGAAGATCCACAAGCTTCAATCCCTGGAGAGAGAGTGGTCATGTCACCTCTGAGCACATGGAGGTGCCCTTCTTCAGGTACAGACATTGAAGCACACTTCATAATCTAAGTGAGCCTGCCACTGTGCACTGCACCCAGGCCCAGTGATTTGGGGCTCCGGTTTTTTTTGGCCTCAGTCACTCCCTAGGCCCCTATCAGGAAGTGAAGGACTCACAACAGGCCCAAGACCACATTTTGCAGTGTAATAGACTCCAAGAACACCTACGAGTTCCCAGGAAATGGCTGCAGATGAGGACAGGTGAAAGGGGACCTTTAAAGAACCCATGTAGAACTCAAGAGGACACTGCTCCAAATGGTCTTCTAATGGTTGAGCAACATCTGAGCACAACCAGAGGGGGAAGGAGACAGGAAATGGACTGGAGAGTTCTAGGCAGGATACTTTGGTGCTAGTTGGAATGAGGGAGACCCAGATCTCTCTCCCAACCCTTGCTGACCCTGGTCTTTTTTCCTGACATACACTGCATAGGAAAAGATCCAGGAAGTTACTCTTAGATACCACAGTGCATTGCTTCTGTTCCCAGAAGTAGCTCTAAAGAAGACCTGGGATCAGGCCTGTATTAGGGATACAAATCCAGAAATCACAGCAGAGTTTTGAGACAGGGAAGGGGGCCTGCAGGAGGATAACAGAATTTGTGCTGCAGGGGTACTCTGAGAATGCTGTGGAACATGATTCTGTCAGGCTCTGAGGAAGTAGTCAGGGGGATTCCCCCCCCCCCCCTCCCCATAAAGACTCACATATCTTTTTCTGAACTCTGACCCATTCCGATGAGGGAAGCTCCTGGCTGATGGACAGCTCCCAAGGGGTAGAAGGGAACTGTAAATTCTTGGGGGAGAGGAAGGGTAGCAGCTTTTAGGTGATGAGTGCAGAGCTGAGAGGGCACTCAGGGTATGGAATCATGGTTGGTAATTTTGGCCCCTCTTTTGTACGCCTTCCCCCAAAACACTACACAGAGAGCTGCTTGAATGCTGACATTTAATGGTGTGTTCAACACAAGGAGACTGCAGAAATACACACATGCTTCGACAGGATCCAGGGCCCTGGTGAGAGGCCGAGACCCTGGGATGCAGGAGTCTCTTGTCCATGAAGAGTGCTTCCCACAGAGTTTCTGGGGGGTAGGAGGAGCAGTCGTGCCCTGGCAAGCCCAGGTGTTTGGGGCCCTATCCATGCAAGTGCTATTCAGGAGGTCAGACTTGGTTCTCCAGGCTGGGTGCTGATAGTGAAGAAGCAGCTGAGCTCCTGTGGGGACATGAAGTGAAGGACCAGGCTGAACAGGCCTTGAACTACAGCCAGGCTCTGACCAGCTACAAGGGGGAGTTTCTGGAGTACCACCAGCGGGTGGCCGGGGGGCCTTCCACCTCATCCTGCATTTGAAGGCAGGCAACAGGACCAACATGGTGGTAATTGGGGGCAGACTGGCCCAGACAGACTTTGAGGACATGCACTCCATGTTCACTGGGGTGTTCTTATACCCTTTCCTTTCCCACCACTAGATGTGGCGGGGCAGAGAGCAGATCTTTGTAAAACCTTGAAGTTGAATATATTCAGTTTATGTAATTGAGCACTGATGCAGTTTTCTTGGGCATCTCACCCGTCCCCTGCAATGTGGGCCAGGTCACCACCCTCTGCTCTTTCTGGGCAGCAGTCAGAGGTTAATATGTGGCTGAAACTGCCACCAGCTTAAGTCTCTTCACCTGACCAGTGGGAGGCCACTGAGTGAGTGTCCTTGCCACTAAGAAGACCTGCTCTCTTGTTTCTTCTGCTCTGGCTGAGCAGCCAGCAGGAGCCTGTCAGGCAGGGCAGTCTTGGGGGTCCTGGAAGAGTCTGGTAGACCAGAGGTCGAGGTCCTTCTGATGGAGCTGGGGTTGGGGAACAGGATGGTGTGGTTCCCGGGTACTGTGTGCTTCCCCGTGGAGCAGTGCTCAGGCTCCCACTGTCTGTATCTTATATTGCTCAGAGTTTAAACACCCGAGGGAAGGAGCGCTAGTGCCCCAGCTCTAAGGCAGAAGCTCCAGTCTGGGCTGCTGTGTGTGTCCTCAGGCACAGTCTGTTCCTGATGCCTGTTGAGCTCCTTAAATGACATGGACAAGGTGACGTGCAAAGACAGGGAGCATCACTAAAAAGAATAGTCTGGGTATGTATCGCAACACATGAATTATGAACTTAGACAAATGCTTAAGTGACAGGACACCAGTGACTTGATAATTGATATTAATTAGATATTTTAAACTCAATTCTATGGAAATGCTGATTTGAGAAAGTAAGTAATAAGTCAGGCTAGAATTGAACTCAGCCCTATGTTAGAATTAAAAACATTTAAGACCAACAGCACATTATTTATTCAAGGACAGAAGACTAGGAAATAAGGAAAAATGGATAGTGAATACCTAGAAAACTGTGATATCAGTGTGGGACAGTGAAGGAACAGAAAAGGACATTACACCCAACCAGATTCATTGTCCCTTAAATGATAACAAAATGGGTGATATAAAAGAAAAATGTTACTTTTTCTCCCAGTCAACAAAAAGACTGGTAAACTAGAATAAGAAAAGGATAAACTGACACTTGAATTCTTCTTTTGAGTCATGGGGATACTGTCTAAGAGGCTCAGATCAAATTCCTGGCATCCTTGTACCACCCTGAAATTCCCCCTTCCCTGACCTAGATGCGATCTATGGGGATCTGAAGTCTCAAGCCTTCATCCCTAATTTGACTAGAGAGGAAGAGATGACAGAGCTGCTTTCCCACTTGCCGGGGCTGTGCCTAAGGCTCAGAGCAGGGCTCCCTAAAGACCCTGCTGCCTGTGCCCATAATCTGGAGGTCACACTTGCCCCTGCCCTCCCTGTTGGCAATCCCCTCTTCTGGTTGTGACATGGTGGCATTTTCTTTTTTTAATCATTTTATTGAGGGCTCATACAACTCTTATCACAATTCATACATACATACATACATCGTGTCAGGCATATGTGTACATTTCTTGCCATAATCATTTCCAAAACACTTTCTTTCTACTTTATCCCTTTGTATCAGTTTCTCATTTTTCCTTCCTCCCCCACCCTCTCTCCTTCATAAACCCTTGATAATTTTATTATATTTATTATTATCATTATTATCTCATACTGACTGATGTCTCCCATCACCTGCTCTCCTGTTATCTATCCTCCTGGGAGGGGATTATAGTTAGACTATTGTGATCAGTGCCCCCATCTCCTCCCACCTTCCTCTTCCCCTCTTGGTATCACTACTCTCATTATTGACTCTGAGGAGTTTATCTGTCCTTGATTCTCTGTGTTTCCAGCTCTTATTGGTTCCCATGTACATTCTCTGGTCTCGCTGGATTTGTCTGGTAGAATTGGGGTCATGATAGTGGGGGAAGGAAGCATTAACAAATTAGAGGAAAGTTACATGTTTCATCAATGTTATACTGCACTTAGACTGGCTCGTCTCCTTCCCGTGACCCTTCTATAAGAGGATATCCAATTGCCTACAGATGGACTTTGGGTTTCCCCTCCCCAAACCCCCTCATTCACAGTGATATGACTTTTGTTCTTTGATGCCTGATACCTGGTCCTATCGACACCTCATGATCACATGGGCTGGTGTGCTTCTTCTATGTGGGCTTTGCTGCTTCTCAGTTAGATGGCCACTTGTTTATCTTAAAGCTTTTAAGACCCCAGGTGCTATATCTATTGTTAGGTGGACACCATAAGCTTTCTACACTACATTTTCTTATGCACTTGCTTTGTCTTCAGCAATCATGTCAGTAAAGTGGCCATCATGGAATTCCAGGTTAATGGAACAAAGCGTTCTTGTGTGGAGGGAGTACTTGAATAGAGACCCAATGCCCATCTGCTATTGCAATCCAAAACGTATAAATATATGCACATAGTTATATTTCCTCATCATATGTAAAAGATTTACATATGTATATGCCTGTTTGTAGACCTCTGTAGATGTCCATTGCTTTCTATTTCCTTTTACTTTCCTCTTGTCCAGCTATCATGTTCAGTCTTCATTTGGGTTTCAGTAATTCCTCTTGGTCACATTGCCCTTGATCAAGTCCTACCAGAGTTCCTACACCCTTTCACCATCAATTTCAGATGACTTGTTGCTTACTTGTCTGTGGTTTTAATGGCCATTCACTTTCTCCTGCTTCTCCCTCTTCCATGTCCCCCTGGAACTGTTGGTCCAGTTTTCTCCTCCAGATTGTTTATCCTGCCTATCTTATCTAGATAGACATGCAGAGATAATAAAAACATGGCAGAGCAAAGCAAAGAACAAAACAAAAACCAATGACGAAAGAAAGAAAAGCCTATAAGTAGTTCAAGGTCATTTGTTGACCCTTAAGAGTGTTTTCCAGTTGAGTTTGATGGGGTGCCACACTCTGGCCCCAAAATCTATTTTTGATATTCCCTGTGGACTTTGTTGCTCTGCTCCCCTTGCTGTTCTGTTGCATGCCTTTAGTGGTTCACCTCGGTCTGGTAGGGTCAGATGGCACATAATTCCCACACTGTGTCTCCAGTGTTGTCCCCTATAGTGTTAAGGGTCATTGAGGGATTTTTTTTGGTCTCATACTGGGGCCAACCATAGTCCTCTCTGTTCATTGACTATTGTGAGCAAGAACATGGTCCTCAGGGCTTGGTGGTGCAGGATGTGCTCCACGCTCTCTTTCTCCCCTTTCATCTGCTCCTGTATTCTCTGAGCAGACATGTCTCTCTCCCTTTGCTGAATCTTCAATGCTCTCCTCTGAAGTGAGTCTTCTAGGGGAAGAGGGGACTGTGCACATAGTTGGGATTGGGGCCGGCATCTCAGGCCTCTCTGTTGGTTCCTTGTTTCACCCAAGTATGTTACATTTTTGTCCTGAAGCATTGGGTTGCAATGTGGTGGCTCTTTTCCTGTGGAGATAGAAACAAATCCATACTTGGAGGATTAGGAGACAGGGGACATATTGATGACTACATGATAATGAACAGTTCTACACATGGCTTTCATTTTCGTTGGCACCACTGAGTGCCCTCCTCCCTAATTCAGGGGCACACAACTGTGTCCCAGGTACACGGACGATAAAGGAGATAGAAATGTGCTGCTTCAGAATTCACTCAGAGACAAGAGAAGTACTCAGAGTTCAGAAAGGTCCAATTCACACAGCATTTCCATCCCAGGATGCCAATGATGCCTCAATCAGCAAGACGATGCAGGAGCATGGGTGATGCTGTCCCAACTTGGGGCAGGGAGCACTCAGGGACAGGGGAAGGCTGAGGACTGGCACATAACTGATGGGGCTAACACTCAAGTCTCCAAGGAACTTGTGATTCTGTAGAAAGTCATGTGAATTCCTAAGAGGATAGGTACTTGCTTTATTTGAACCCCAAGATGTTACCACCACCACCCCTTCCACACAGTGGCGTTTTCCATGTAGGAGCGAAGGTAATGTTTTCTGGTGGGGGGCGAGGAGCCTGTGCTGTGAGAGCCGATCCTATGGGGAGCCTTCATCACAGGCCATAGCTGAGGACCCCCCTGGGCTCTCTACCTCCTTCCCTTCTCCTCCCCCTCCAGAGGTTTGGGAGTCCAACAAGGTCTCCCCTCTGTGCGCCTGCTATGGAAGAGAGGGGAAGCAGAGCGCATGGGCATTCTCCACTGGACGAGTGTCTCTCACAGGTCCTTGAACTTCTTCCCAAGAAGGTAGAACATGTGGAGGGCCTCCAGGGGGAGGTGGAATGACCATTTGTTGCCCGTATATGGCCTCTTGTACTTTGTCCTTTTCCTGCAATGGCATATGGGGGAGGGAGGGTTGTGCAGGACTTCCTCAATTGCAAGTGATGACTAAGAGATCCAACCTATACGAGTCCTTCCTTGATTCCCTTCTCTGCCACAAGAAGGTCACACTGGTGATCAGTTCAGAGTTCAGGCGGTGACCCCCACTTCTTTCAAATGACTCCACTGCTGCTGGGTCTGGCATTCTGCAGGCAGGAGGGGAAGGTGTTCCTCAGATGCTTCTTGTTTTCTCCCTATTCATCCACAAAGACAGCACTATGCACCTCGACCCTTGGCCTCTGTCCTTGCTTGTGGCCCTGAATATTCTTGACCTCACATATTCTTCCCGTCCTTGCTTCCTCCGCTCAGCACCGAGTTCTGGAGCATCCACATCAGAGACTTCCCGTCTCCCACTAGGGTGGCTCTGAGGGAAGATTGTGGCAGGCAGGGACCCCAGTGAGGGACCCCTCACTAGCGGATCCTTCCCAGTCACCCTGGCAGACAGTGTCCCTTCCCCATGGGACAAAAGTTTTCAACCGTTGAGGGTGGAGTCTGAAGACTGACATTTAGTAGGAGGTGGACCCTGCAGAGAGGGACAAGAGGGAGGCGGCGTCCTTGACTGGACAGTGTGAGCCCTGCACTCAAGCCCAGGCAGGCTGCCAGGGAGCCCGAGTCCTGCTGCTGTTGCGGGACGCAGTGCGAGCGAGTCATCACAGCCATGCCCTGGCAGCTGCAGAGACGGGCTTGGCCCTTCTGGTCCCCCCTGCTCCTCTTGGGCTTCCTGCCCCTGGTGACTCCTCAGTGGCAAACTAAGGAGGACAAGGACCTCGATGAGCACAGCCTGATGGCCATGTACTTCCCGCCCACCGCGGAGTATGCCTTGCACACTTTCAACCTGCAGAGCAGAGACCCTCACGTCTACAGGCTGGTGCACGTCCGGAGTGCCTGGCGGGAACAGGTGGGTGAACAGCGTCTCTCCTGCCCTGCCCTCCTGCATGTGGTCTCATGGTGGGGTCTACCGTCTTCCCCCTTTGAATCCATAGCCAGACCCTCATCAGTGGGTTCGATGTCACTGGACTCTCCTACCCACAGAACCGATATCAGCAGGTTCTCCTGACACAGCATCACAGTAAGGCAGCGCCAGGAGAAGCATCTGCTGAGAGACTCTGCTGGGTGTGTGGGAGGACGAGGGAGGGCTTGCCGGGCTTTCATGCCGAGTGTCTGAAAGGAAGGGAGGAGAGGCCATCACTCTCCCCTCCCCTACATGAGGGAAAGGCTGGGTTGCTCAAGCAGCAGGTGCTCCCAGTCATCATGGCTGTGTGGTCAGAGATCCCAGGGAGGCAGCCTGCCTCCTGGTGTCCTAGCTGAGGCGCCCAGCCTCTGTGTGGCTGTAGAGTCCAGGGACTGAGACAAAGGCTTGTAGTTGGAGGACAGCTTATGAGAGAGAAGGGAAAAATGAAGACCATTTGAGAGTGATGTTTGGGGCCAAAGTCACCATTTGTGTGTGTGTGTGTGTGTGTGTGCGCGCGTGTGTGTGTGTGCGCGCGTGCGTGTGCATACATGCTAGGAACTCTGTGGGACATTCTCTTGCTATTGGTCCAGGGGAGAAGTTTGACCCCTCAGCTTGGACAGGGCTCCCTCCCTGGTCCCCCTCCTGAGAGCTGTCCTTTTAGGCAGACAGGGCAGCCCCTGCGGCAGGCCGCTCATGTGCTGGGTTGTGTCTGACTTTGGACGTTGGACAGTGAGAGGGGCATCTCCACTGGGGTAAAAACTGGGAGACATGCTGAGGTGAGACCCAGTCTGTGCCTCTCCCCAGTTCCTGTCTGACTGTCTGACTGTCTTTCCTTACCTCCTTGACTAGAGAAGGTCTGAACTCTGGAGACAGAGCCTGATGCTCTACATAAGCCTCGAAGCGAGTGGGTGAGCTAGGCTGCTCCCACACTGTGCACACCTGTACTGGCCACCTGAGGGCCACTAGGGGTGTCTCCCCTGTCTGCCAGCTTGTCTTCTATCCCTTAGGGGGCGGCCAGGCTGACTTTCTCCATGGAGCTAGACCTGGGCCGGACAAGGTATGGAAAATTTGAGGAGGACATTGAAAACTGCCTATTCCAGGAGAGCGCAGAGGTAAGCAATGGGGTCCAGGAGTATCTTTGTCCTCTTGTTTTGCACAGAGGAGGACATAGTACAGGGTGGGTCACCCACAGAGAGCCCAGGGGATCCTGGGGTTGTAAGGGCAGGGAGAGTGGTGAAAGTCGCCCCAACTCGCCACCTGCTGGTGGCCAAGAGGGTGCAGAGGCAGCAGGAGGCTCCCAGTCTGGAGTGTCTACTTGGGCCTCCCTCTCTCTGGCCCTGCATGCTGAGGGCTGCCGAAAGGCTAAGGTGCACCACTGCACAGGGTATCTCCTTGCTGACTCACCCACTCCCTTCTCTGCTTCCAGGGGGAAGGAGCCCTGATTCCTGCTCAAAGCAGACCTTTGTCCTCAGAGTCCTCAGGGTCTGAGGGCTGGATGGAGGGCACACTGCTGAACTTCAATGCCCTCGCTGGGACTAGTGCTGGCCATCCTCTGGGGTGAGCACGAGGTGTCCCTGGATGAGCGTGTGCACACTCTAGGGCTTGCTCCTGGAGTTTCTTGCAGGTCACAGATTGGTGGGGTGGCTGAGGATGGGCATGTGAGACACAGTCAGCTGCAGGACAGCAGAGCTCAGGACATGTCAGCACTCAGCAGTCCTCCTGTGAGCCAGCCTTGAGCTGCTGGCTCCCATCACAGCCCTGTTCACCAGTGCCAGCAGGGAGAGGGCAGCTGGTCAGAGTTTGACTATAGCTCAAGGCCTCCTCCTCAGCCCGGTCCTTCCCTTCCTGTCCCTACAGGAGCTCAGGTGCTTCTTCACTGTCAGCATCCAGCCCTGGAAAACAAAGTTTGACCTCCTGAATAGCACCTGCATGGATGGGGCCCCAAACGCCTGAGCTCGCCAGGGTCACGACTATTACTCCTGTCTCCCAGAAACTCTGTGGGAAGCACTCTTCATGAACAAGAGACTCCTACATCCCAGGGTCTTGGCCTCTCACCAGGGCCCTGGATCCTGTTGAAGCATGTGTGTATTTCTGCAGTCTCCTTGTGTTGAACACACCATTAAATGTCAGCATTCAAGCAGCTCTCTGTGTAGTGTTTTGGGGGAAGGCATACAGAAGAGGGGCCAAAATTACCAATCGTGATTCCGTACCCTGAGTGCCCTCTCAGCTTTGCACCCATCACCCAAAAGCTGATACCCTCCCCTTCCCCCAAGAATCTGCATTTCCCTTCTACCCATTGGGAGCTGTCCATCAGCCAGGGGCTTCCCTCAGCGGAATGGAACAGAGTCCAAGAAAAGATATGCAAAGTTCTGATGGGGGGAAATCCCCCTGAGTAGTCCCTCAGAACCTGATAGAATCATGTCCCACAGCATTCTCAGAGTACCCCTGCAGTGCGAATTCTGTTATCCTCCTGCAGACCCCCTTCCCTGTCTCATAATTCTGCAGTGATTTCTGTGTTGGTATTCCTAACACAACCCTGATCTCAGGTCTTATTTTGGGAAGAGAAACAGAAACAATGTACCATGGTATCTCAGGTCTGTTCCCTGGTTCTTGTCCTATGTATAGAGGACTGTGTGATGGAAGACAGGCCAGCTCTCCCTCTTTCCATCTGGGAGCCAGAGTATCCCACCTAGAACTCTCCAGTTGTTTTCTGTCTGTTCTCCCCTCTGATCTTGCTCACACATTGCTCAACCATGAAAAGACCACTCAAAATGCCCTCTCACCTGTCCTCCTCTGCAGGCATTTCCTGGGAACTCCCTTGGTACCTGAATCCTAAGAATCTACCCAACAGAAAAATGAGGTCTTAGGGCTGTTGCGAGTCCTCCCTTCCCTGATAGGGGCATAGAGAGTGACTGAGGCCAACAAAACCAACACCCAAGACATTGGTCCTGGGTGCAGTGCACTAGTAGCAGGCTCATTTATATTTAGAAGTGTGCCACTTCAGTGTCTGCACCTCCTCAAGGACATCTCCATGTGCTCAGTGGTGTGATGTCCACACTCTCTCCAGGGATGGACAGGTATATCATCATTTGTGTCTAATATTTTTTTCAAGAGCCTCCTGTTCTCTCTGTACATGCCTAGGCCATATAGGAAATAGGAGGTCTGTCCCAAAATGTACATTGACTGAATTGATTCTAACTTCTATTGACCCTACGGGATATGGTAGAACCTCCCCCTTTTTAGCTTCTGAGACTGAACCTTTACTTGGTGTACTAGAGTTTAAATTCTGAGCACTAGGTTTGTCAAAGGTGAGATTTTATGGAAGGTGATGATTTATAGCCAGTCCTAAAGGCACTATTAAGTCTTCATACAGATTCAGTCTTCATAGAATTCTTTCTGACCATTAACTGGCAACACGAATAACTTTGCCTTCAGACACACTGTTTTAGAAAGTGGATTAGGCCAACCTCTGTAGTCACTGGTGAGAGGGGATGGCTAACTGTTCAGAACTTGACTAGGTGTGTTGTTGATGGGGTTGGGTGTAATAAAATCTGCATGGTCATGAACCACATCTTCACTGCCTTTGTCAGAGCATCATGACTCAATCTTGCAAGTTGTTCTATCTAGAAGAATGTATGTCCCACAATCATGGTCTCTTTTCTAATTGTAATTTTCTAATTCTGTAGTCCCAGTTGCAACTGTGATGTATTGATCTGTCATCAATGTTTTTGTGACAGTTTCCCTTATATTCTATATCTGATCTAAGTGGCTGCACAGTTCATCGGTGCCCTATAGGACAATGGTTCCAAGATTTACTTAAGGGAGCAACCTGGGTCACTCCTACTGAAAACTGCCACATATATGGGAAGCCTGGCCACAAGAAGCCAGAAGGCAAGGTGGAGGAATCTACAAAAGTCATCCCATTATGACAGAAGTTTCACAATTGAAAAAGGAACTGTTGTGAGGGTCAAAAGGATTTGGGGTCAGCAATCTCACATACCATCCTTGTCAACTGTTAAGGTCCTTCACTCTGGTTGGCTCCCACTGATAATCTCTCTAATCAATGAAATGGACCCTAAGGTGACCTTTGAAGTAGTAATCCTGGTTTTTAGATACCAGAGCTACTTTCTCATTGCTGACTTTTACCAAGGTCTTCTCTTCCCTCAAAGCTCCACTTCCCCCACCCTTCCAATAATTTTATTGGGGGCTTTTACAGCTCTTATAACATTCAATATATCATTTGTATCAAGCATATTTGTCCACATGTTGCCATCTTCATTTCCAAATATTTTCTACTTGAGCCACTGGTATAAGCTCCTCTTTCCCCCTACTTTTTTTCAAATAAATCATTTTATTGGAGACTCATACAACTCCCATTACGACCAAACCACATTTGCACACTTGTTGTCATCATCACTCTCAAAGCATCCTCCCTCCACTTAGGTCCCCAGTACCAGCTCCCCATATTTCCCCTCCCTTCCCACACCCCCTCTCCAATGAACCCTTAATAATTTACAAATGTTATTACTTTTTCATATTGTGCACTGTCCAATGTACTGTTTCATTCACTTCCCTGTTGCCTGTACCCATTTCCCCTTTCTATTCCACCATCCTTCCAACTCTCCCGGTATTACCACTACCACCACTGGTCCTGAAGGGATCATCTATCCTAAATTCCCCATGTTTCTGACTCCTGTGTACATCCCCTGGTCTAGCTGGATTTGTCTGGTAGAATTGGGATCATGATAGTGGGTGGGAGGAAGCATTTGAGAACTAGAGGAAAGTTGCACATTTCATTGTTACTACACTGTACCTTGGCTGGCTCATCTCCTCCCTGCAACCCCATTGTAAGGGGATGTCAAAGCACTCCTTTTATGTACCCTGTTAAGTTTGGTCTGAATGTCTTAATTATTTGGGGGAGACATTCTCAGTAATATAACCAACCATTCTTCACCAAGACTGAGGAACATCTATTATGGTATTATTGTCAAAAGAGAAATGTAGCATGATTTGTAAGAACAGAATGAAGTGAAATTAATATAAAGAGGATCAGCTTAAGAGACAGGTTTGGGCAACTGGACTTACAAGTTGAGTGTTTTATGCCAAACTCATGACTAGGCTCAGAGATTCTACTCATTTCTCTCACATGAGGTATACCACATCCAGCCAGAGGCCAGAGAAGAACTAAAAGGAATTACTGACAGATTCTTGCAGCACAAAAGTTTAACTTTGTATCACATATACACAGCCTAAATCCATTTTATTGTACTCTGAGAAGCCCCAGGTAAATTCTGGCTAGCACCTCTTATAACAGTACATATGTTTAGAGTCTCTGATTTAATCTAGGAAAGTATAGCAATCCCTCACTGCCTTGGGTCCCAAACAGAAGGATTTACGTATTTCTTAATCTCCTATATACCAGGATTTGTCTGTGTTTAAACAAAGAAGAGTCTGACTCACCCACTTGTATAACCAGTT
Source organism: Nesogale talazaci (assembly GCA_004026705.1). Classification (NCBI taxonomy): domain Eukaryota; kingdom Metazoa; phylum Chordata; class Mammalia; order Afrosoricida; family Tenrecidae; genus Nesogale; species Nesogale talazaci. Next base: position 49,734 of record PVJH01010202.1, on the reverse strand, counting down.
TTGTTTCTTTTAAACATTCTATATATGAGTATGCTGCAAACAATTTCATTAACAGGTTAAAAGACAAAGATGTTACATTTAGGACTAAGGTGCACCTGGTCCAAATAATGCTACTTTTAATTGCCACATATGAATATGGAAGCTGGACCATGAATAAGGAAGACCAGAGAAGAGCTTGTGCATGTGAATTATGGTGCTGGCAAAGAGTATTGAAAGTATCATAGACTGCCAAGAGAACAATAATCCATCTTGGAAGAAGTACACCCAAAATGCTCATAGTAAGAGATGATGACAAGACTTTATCCCATGTACCATTGGTCCAAGTCACCCCCCCAGCAAACAAACAAACAAACAAATAAAACCCACGTCACTGTCATCAAGTTGATGCTAACGCATAGTGACCCCCTGTGGGTTTTCCAGATTGTGACTGTTTAAGAAAGTAAAGTGCCCTGTCTTTCTCCTGAGGAGCAGTTCCTGTTTTCAAAATGAAGACCTTAGGGTTTGCAGCCAAACCAGTAAACACTATACCACCAGGACAGGAAGGTGAATCCTCAAAGAAGGACATCATCCTTGGTTAAGTAGAGAGTCAAAGAAAACTATAAAGACACTTTAAAATGTAAGCATCTTTCTTCTTTTAAAAAGTACTTTTAATTGGGGGGGGTCTTACTTTTCTTACCATAGTCCATACATTTCTCCAATGTGTCAAAAACATTCACCCATATGCCACCATCATCATTTTCAAAGTATTTTCTTTCCACTTGAGGCCCTGATATCACTCCCCATTTCTTTCTCCTCCCTCCCTTACCTTCCCTCCATCATTAATCCTTGATTACATTATAGATTACCTTCATCATGAACCCTTGATACATTATGGATTACTTTTCCCATATCTTACATTGTCCTCCATCACTGCTCATCCACTTTTCCATTATTTGCCCCTTGGGACATGCAATGATGCTGAGTGCAGAAAATCTCTGTCTAAAGGATGGAAAATCATGTAGCTCCACTGGTGGTAGAAGTATCTCAGGCTCTGGCAGGAGTCTCCATGTGACTCCTTCAGATCTAGTACTCTAGCATAGTTTCATGTGTCTTCTCAACAGGAATATCTTGTAGGGATTTGCAAATGTCCTACCTCCAGGAAACTACTTATCTCTGTGGCACCTTCAAATGAGGTCATCAAGCTGTGACCTGATTGACAGGCTAAATTCCACCCTTTCACTCTTAGGTCTCAAGTTGGCAACAGATTATACAACTACCAGACAAATGTAAACACAACCTCACACAACAACCAATGATAGGTAAGAAGATGAGCAAAGTGCAATAGTTTGAAGTTTGAAAGGGAGGCTTGATATACAATCACATGTACACCGGTCTTGGGTCAGAGGATTCAGGGAGGGCACCAGAGTCAGTGCTTCTGGGGAAGGGAACTTGGAGACTAGATTCAGTTCAAGGTAGATAGAGACTTGCATACTGGGCCACTGCAAAGTGTTTTTCTTGAGTCACAGTCTAATTTGCCCTGCAGCAAGCAGGAGGTTGATAGAAAATAAAAAGTAAGCCCAAGATGAGCTGAAAACTGCCTCTCTTATCTCAGAATTCTGTTCTTTCCTGTGTTACAAGTGGCAAGACAGCCAAATTCTCACTAATGTTCACCTTGCTCCAAAGCATTCATAAGACTTGATTGTAAGTCCTGTGAACTGGTGTTACCACCCCTTTTTCTCATCTCAATACCCTGTTTGCTTGTTGCTATCATTGGCTAGTCTTCCACAGGCATAAGTTATACAGAAACATCTTGACTAACTTCTTGGTTAGTGCCCTGATAATTGATTTCTCTATCCTCTGGGTATTTATAGTTGAGTCTCACGTGTATGAGATCCACCAACTGCTGCTTATCAGTGGCACCATAAAGTTCTGTGTTCATTTGGATATATCTATCAAGGGCTTTCCTGTCACTTTCTCAGGGTGTAAACATTACACCTCTGTAAACTTTTCTCTTTAGGTGAAGAGGCTCTAAAATATGACAAGTCTTGCTTTATTGCTATCATTTATTATTATAAATCGTTTTATTGGGGATTTTGTGCAGCTCTTATAGAAATTGATACAATTACATCAAGCACATTTGTACATCTGTTGCCATCATTATTTTTAAGACATTTTACTTCTCCTTGAGCCCTTGATATCAGCTCTGCTTTTTCCCTCCATTACTTATGAACCATTGATAAATTATACATTTTATAAGGGGTGTCATAGTGAAGACCCAAAACTCATCTGTAGACAATTGGTCATCCCCTTACAGAAGGGTCACAAGGAAAGAAGTCAACCAGGGTGCAAGTGTAGCACCAACACAACTTACAACATTCCTTTAGTTCTTTAATGCTTTTTGCCCACCACCATCATGACCCCTAATTATAACTTACAAGTCCAAATCAACCAGAACATGTACACTTGTCCAAATAAGTGCCCTCAGCACATGGAATCCAGGAAAGGTAAATCCCTTAGAAACAGTAATGGGAGTAACAATACCATGAGGGGAGGGGGAAGGTGGGGGAAAAGTGGGAGAAAGGGGGAACCAGTTTTAATAATCAATGAATAATCCCCCATGGGGGACAAACAACAGGAACATGGGTCAAGAGAGACAATGGATGGTGTAAGATATGAAAGTAATAATAATTTATAATTCATCAAGTGTCTTGCTTTATGTGACCACCAATCTTGCAGTTTTCAGATCAAGGCTTACCCTACTGTTACTGGAGGGGCTGAAGATGTCATGTTCCTGCTGTTAGCTTGAAGAATGAACTCAGATAAGATACAGGGAAAATGTTCAAAAAGAATGAGTGAATTTATTAAGGAATTATGTCTTGTGTGATGATGTAGACAGACATCTCAGCTAGTCTGAGAATGTGCTACTGGATGGAAAATTATTATTATTGTGTTACTTACAGTGAGTCTTTTATTTACATATGTTTGCTTACTACAAGTTCAGGCTGGGTTCTGGTTGGATTCTTCCTCCCACTTCAAGGGTCTCTTCAATCATTGGTGGGAGTTGAGCACATATCCTCCCCAGTTTAGACCACATGCCTTCTCTAAAGGAAATGTGTCTTCTCTGCTCTCCACCCTTTTTTATGCTGGGAATTTATTGATAAAGGAAATGTGCCTTCGCCTCCCTCTATGCTTCCACAGTTCCCCTTCACACCTTGCCCCATATCTGTCTATCTAGCATTCCTCAGGTGAAGTGATGCCATTCAAGTGCTATTGGAAGTTTATAATCAAAGGTCATCCTTTTTTTTAGCTATTTCTTGCTGAACAGGGGCAAACAGCTGACGTGGATGACATCACTTTAAGATTTATCTGGGTAGAAGATTGTGGAAAATAATCAATATGAAATCTAATAGCTGTCTGATCTAGGAGGTTGAAGGGTGAACTACTAGAGAATATTATTGGCTTGTGATTTTTTTATCATACTACTTGCAGCTTGGAAGAGACAAAATAGAGAGAGGCATTAAAAACACAATGTCTAAAAAGAAGCAGATGAATAATAGAGACTAAGAAGTCTAAGAAGGAGTCAAGGAGTTGTAGGACCAAGCATTCATGTGCATTCTGAATCTGTAGTTCTCTTGCTTATTACAGGAAGTGTCTGAGATTCTTGAACTTGACCCACTTGTTTTAACCAGAACAGTGTTCTCTCTTTGATGGCACAAATTCTACTTTGAGTTGTTGGAAGAATGTATAAAGAACTGCCAACAGTTCTGGAGAAAAAATGCTGCTGGAAAATTGATCTGAGTCACCATTGTAAGAACAGTTAAGGTATATTTTTCTTGAAGAAATAGGTATGGAAGCTGTGGTATTAGTAACAAATATAGGAAGTGCAATATTGAAAGGTGCTGCCCAGTTGGTAAAGAGTGATATACAGAACTTCTGCAAGCTAAATAAATTCCATTCTGGTGAAAGACACACCCTGACATATGCTGTGTGCTAGGTAGGTTCTACTTAGTCCCACTCAGACTTATACTTAAAAAAATAAGTGTTGGCAAAGGATGCTGAATTTCGAGGGCTGAAACAGGGAGATATTTTGAATAGAAAGGTCATGTAAATCTCCCCAGACCATGACATACCTCAGTAGTGTTAAAGAAGGATTTCCCTTCTGAATTACAGAAATAAGATAATTTTTTACCCTTATGCTTCTGCAATTGAAATTGGCCAGCAGGGGTAAATGTGTGCATCTCAAAGGTCTCCCTTTGCAAAACATTCGCACATAACTTACTCTCAGAGAGGTAGGAATATTTTTGGGATGGGAGTGGTGATTAATTTCCAAGGGGATTTGGAAGAGGTAAGGGGTAGTGTTGGCGAAATACAAGTCTATTATAATCTCACAAGATGAATCTACCACTCATACAATTGAGTTTTTCCCATAACACTTCTTGTAAGTTGTGTTCAACATCACAACAGTTTCTGTGGCATTTTTCTGGCGAAAGGAAAAAAAAATTCTCTTAAATTGGTCATCATAAAAAAAAAAAGAGGTTTAAGCAAAACTACTTTTATGAAAAAATTCTCTGTGACCAGAGAGAACCTTCCCAAGCAATACCACTAGGTGCACTAACTCAGGGAGAATTGCTTGATGCTTGCCTAATGGTAAAAATATGTGCTATGAAAGGTGCATCTAGTGGAACATTTTTTCTGTGTTTTAGTGAGTACCCCTCGTATTTTCCCAGATCAATATGCAATTTCATTTCTTAGGTACGGATTTCATGAACATTGATTGTTGATCCATACATAAGAAATTACCTTCAACCTCAATCTTTTCTCTAATTATTATGAATTTTTTCTTGGTCCAGGTGTGAAGCAATTTTTCTTTATATTCAGATATAATACACACTGAAAGCTTATAGTCATATGCTTGTTCATTTAATTTTGCTATTAATGTTGGAGTTAGTACTATCTCACAGTTGATTTAATTTTCAACTCTTGGTTGATTATGATTATGATGTATTTTTATATATTCATTTGTCACTTGAATGACTTCTTTAGTTAAACATTTGTTCATTCTTATGACCATTTTTTGTTTGAATCACCTGGATATTTTTTGCTGAAGTGTTTGTTTCTATAAATTTTACAAATTAATTCTTCCTTTGTTTGCATTCCTTTTTTAAAGAATCATTTTATTGGGGGCTCATATAGCTCTTATCATAATCCATACATATAGTCATTGTGTCAAGCACATTTGTACATATGTTGCCATCATCATTTTCCAAACATTTTCTTTCTACTTAAGCTCCTCATTTTTCTTCCTCCCTCCTCATTTTCCCTCTCTCATAAACATTTGATAATTTATGATTTTTTTCATGTCTTACACTGACTGATGTCTCCCTTCACCCACTTTTCTGTTGTTTGTCCCCCCTGGAGGGGGATTATATGTAGATAACTGTGATCGATTCCCCCTTACTGCCTCCAATTTCCCCTCCTGGTATTGTTACTCACATTATTCGTCCTGAGTGGTGTATTTTTCCTGGATTCCCTATGTTCTGAGCTCTTATCTGTACAAGTGTACATGCTCTGGTCCATGTCTAGGGCAGAATTGGAGTAATGATAGTGGGAGGGGTATAGGGAGGATGCATTAAAGAACCAAAGGAAAGTTGCATGTTTAATTGGTGTTATGCCACACCCTGACTTGCTCTTCTCTTCCTTGGGACCCTCCTGTATGGGGATGTCCAATTGTCTGCAGATGGACTTTGGGTCTCCACTCTGCCCTTTCCCTCATTCACATTGACATGATTTTTTGTTCTGGGTCTTTGATGCCTGATACCTGATACCATCAGCACCTCATCCTTACACAGGCTGATTGGTGTGCTTCTTCCATTTGGGCTTTGTTGCTCCTTAGCTGGTTCTTTTTATTTTTCTTCATGAAATCTTTTAACGTACTTGGTGTCTATTTTTACAAGATTTCAATAATCTAATTTGTCTTCTGTTATTTGTATGTTTCTCATTATGTTACACAATGTATTTGTGCCCTGTATTTGGGTTCATGAGTTTGTCCCTATTTTTACATTGATAATCTTTACATTTAGGTTTTACATCTCAGTGTTTGACCCATCTTCAATCTGCTTTTGTATATGGTGTGCAACAGGGCCTTGCTTCATTCTTCTGAAAGTGGATAAGTCTTCCTTTAACATGCCTCCGTCCTTTGTGAAAGATCGGCTGCTCTGAGGCTGTTGCTGTGAGGTGCCCTCTAGTCATGGTGACCTTATGTACATCAGCATGAAGCTCTGCCTAGTCCTGTCCCATCCTCACTGTTGCTTCTGTTCTTGCGCCCATGGTTGCAGCCACTGTGCCAGTCCATCTGGATGAAAGCGTGCCTCAGTTTTGCTGCCCCAGTTCTTCATCCAACAGGATGTATTCCTCCAGGGACTGGTCTCTTCTGACTACACCAACCTAAATGAATGCAATCTTGCCATACTTGTCTCTAAGGAGCATTCTGGCCATACTTCTTCCAAGAATAATTTGTTTGTTTTTTTGCGAGTCTATGGTACTTTCAATATTCTTGTAAAACAACATAATTCAAATGCATTTATTCTTCTCCAGTGTTCCTTACTCTATGTCCAATTTTCATGTGCCAGTTTTCTAAATCTAAGTCGGTGCAAATTATATTGTAATACTTTATTTTGACTTCTCAAACTATCCTTCGGAATATTCTGTTCCACTCTTTGGCTTCATCATGCCTTTTATTTGCCTTAGCTGCTTCTCATTTAAGAGCAAGTTTCAGAGTGTCTTCAAACAACATTGATATTTCCTTTCTTTTAAAGACCTTTTGCTTTCTTCATGAATGATGTTCTTGATTTTCCAACTACTGTTTCTTCTTCTTCTTAGTTCCACTTTTTGAAAACCAAACACCAGTTATTATCAATGCATCTTGATTACATATTTGATCCATTCCTTTCTGAAAACATTGGTAGAATTCTTCACTTTCTTCATCACTAGTTTTTGTTGGTTCCTATATTTGAATAATAGTTATCTTGATTGGACTTCCTGGTATGGAGATAGTCACTATTCTATCACAGACAGCACTGTACATCAAGATAGATCTTGGAGTGTACTTCTGGTGATGAATACAACACCCCAGCTCTTGATTGTGTCATTTCTGTCATAGTAAAGCATATGATTTCCTGATTTAGAATGGCCACTGCCATTTCATTTCAGCTCAACACTACCTAGGATATTGAACTGTCTGCACACCACCAAATTTTTAATGACTTCTAATTTTCCTTGATTCATGTTTTTTATATTTCAAGTTCTAATTATTAAATTATGGTTTTCAGCTGTTTCTTCTCTTTTTATGTAGTGTCTTATCAGCAACAAATAGTTTTGAAGTCTTTCCTCCTGTATGCTTTACTTCTATCTAATTATTATAGTCAACTCTAGTTTGAGAAACCAAAAATCCATTTTTCAGCTTTTTTTAGTAAGACATACATTCACATCACCAAGATTTTATTTTATCCAGAATAAGAGATAACTATTAAGGGGACATGCAAACAAAATATAATACTTAGAAACAATAATGTTTAGACCTCATCTAACTAGAATTTTGAAAATCATTTTCCTTAACTTGTGATAATAGGGAAACAACTTAAACACTGACTTAAAGATGTTTAAGATTCTTATAACTATTTTCAATATACAATATCTTCCATACTTCTGGATGACTATGCATATGAGCACCACATTACAGGCTGCTACAAACTTATGCTATCTTTATAATAACCCCACTTCAAAAGAGAAAATTATGAACATGATTAATGCTCATGATGAACATTAATGAACATGATGTATTTTAAACTGGCTCTTAAATATTTTCACTAAGTATTGAAATAGGTGAATATGAAGAATATGGCATCATGGTTGGAAGAAGACTGGTTAAATACCTATACTATGTAGATGACACAATTTTTCTCACTGAATTTGAAGTATACCTTGAACACTTGCTGGTAAAGAGCCAAGACTCACTGGGGACCTAAGTGGAAGGAGGATGTTTCAAGAGTGATGATGGCAACAAGTGTGCAAATGTGGTCTACATACAATTGACATATGTATTGATTGTGATGGGAGTTGTATGAGCCCTCAATAAAATGATTTATAAAAAATGGAGGGGGGGGGAAGACTCAAGGAGAAAATATTTGGAAATGAAGATGCAACATGTATACAAAAATGTATGATACAAATAATGTATGGAATGTTATAAAAGCTATAAGAAACCCCAATAAAATGATTAGGGAAAAAAGAGCCAAGACTACTCTTGGATTCCATCTCAACACAAAAAAAATACATCCTCTCAATGGGAGTAACATACAAAATCTTCATTCTTCAGGCATTCTTCAGGGATTGGTATTTCCTGATAACACATGCAAAGCATAATTCTAAGGAGAATTATGTCAGTACTTCTTCCATTTTATCATTTATTAGCGGTCCCTGGTGCAATCAATGCTGTGCCAATTGATTCAAAGGAATTGGTTCATTTGGGCCTTCATTATTTATTATTCAGGTTTCATGTGCCTATCAGCTAATTAAAAACACCATTACCTGAGTATGGTGGACCTTAGTCTTCAAAGTGGCAACATTACTTTTTAAAAGTTTTAAGATAAATATCTATAACAGATTTACTCATGCATTACATAGTTTGATTTTCTGATAGTTACTTCTAGCAGTTGTGATTGCGGATCCAAGCAAAATGAATTTTTGACAACTCCAATATTTTTCTCCATCGACTGTAATGTTGCTTGTTGGCCCAATTGTAAGAATTTTTGTTTTCTTTATATTAAGATGTAGTGTATGCTGGGGACAATAATATTTGCTCTTCATAATCTGAGCACTTCAAGTACAGCAAGAAATTAATCTGCATAATGTAAATTTCTATTGTGAACCCTAGTGGTATATTCTTCTTCAGACAACCCAGTTTCTCAGTTTATTTGCTAAGTATTCAGATTGAATTAAATATGGTGAAAGGATATAAACCTGAAACAAACCTTTGCTGATTTTAAATACTACAACATACCCTTGTTAGAATGAGTATATCTTGCTCTAATTAAGTATGCCCTGAGTTGGGTTTCTAAGTGCAAGACCAAATGTTTGAAATCACCAACATTTATAATGGAAAAAGTTGAGGCTTTCTACCCCTGAGGGTTTGGAACATAACCAGAAATTGACAGTCTCAAAAGGCTATGGGCACAGGTCTATTGCAGGGGTTCTCAAAGTATGTCTCAAGGGTCACATGTGGCCCACCGAGGACATTTATCCGGCCTTCTGGGTGTTTTTGCTGCCGCTGCTGTCATGTTTAGCAGCCGACTCATCCCGGACTCTCAGTGAATTTGTTCGTAGTTTTTTTTTTTTTTTTTAACTATAGTATGGCCCTCCAATGGCCTGAGGGACAGTGAACTGGCCCCCTGTTTAAAAAGCGTGAGAACCCGTGCTATATTATCACTATGAATTGGAACCAACTTGATGGCAATGAATTTGGAGTTTAGCTCTATGTACAACTTTCATGTGAGTGCTATATTTCTGAAATTCCCATTCTTGACAATGCTACCTATAATTTGTTATGATCCACAAAATTAAATTGCATAGTTAACAACAAAAAATAAGCATCTTTTTGGTATTCTCTGCTATCAGCCTGTATCCATATTATACCTGCAATGACACCATTCCTTCCACATCCCCTTCTGCATCCTGTTGGAAATTTTAGCAGTCTGTCAATGTACTGCTGCAATATTTTTCTAATTGTTTTAAATAAAAGTGGACATGCACCTGAAATTAATAATCTTGTTCGAGAATTTCTACATAATAAAATATCAATTTAATTTGGAATGAGCACACATGTTGATCTCTTTCAATTTATTAGACAGGCAGCTCTTTAGCTAAGTTTATGGCATAGATCAGTGAGCACTTCCATAATTGCCTTTGCTCTAGACATTCTCATAGCTATTCCATGGAGTCTCATTATTTTAACCGAATGTACCTTGGGCTTCTTTATATATCTTTGGAGACTGGCCACCTGGTAGCTCCTGAAGTGACTGACCACCAACCGATTTTTTCTGATGCTGTGATTCTATGCATTTCTTCTATCTTCTTTTGGTACTTCCTGTATTATTCTATTTTTTTTCATTTAAAATCTTTTAATTTTACAGCTTCAGATTTATATTTTCCTTTGTTTTTTTCAATTTAAAACTTATTCCTCCATTTTTGTTTTCTAATTTAGGTCTTCATGCAATTCTTTTACTTTGTTTTCCTTAATTGACTTTTGAAATCTTGTCTTCAGCTCTTTTACGTTATCATTTCTTCCTTTCATATTCTATTTTCAATAGCAAGACAAGGATTGAACTTGAACTCACATATGAACAATTGATGGTCTGTTTCATGGTTGGCTGCTGAATTTTGGTGTGATTTATGATATGGAAACTTTCCATTTTCTCTTTCCACAGATATTGTCAACTTAAACATTAATGCTTATTAATTGTGTCTATGTAGTCACATGAATGTATATGTAATTTTTAAAGCAATGAGATAAATGATATTGGGAAGAGACTACTGAAGGCTTAAAAGACAACCAATAAGGTATTTGCATAAAATCATAGACACAAAATTGAAATCTATTTTACCACATAAACAGTCTTGGAGAAAATTAGGTATCTCTGACTTGGGAGCATTCCTTTCCAATGATGTCATTTTTTGTATTTTACTATTGAGCGCTGTTTACATTTGAGTTAAAATAATTGTTCCCTTTGAGGTATCACTGAATTCCCATTGACACTTAGGAGGATTTGAAAATGGTTCTGAGGAAGCAATCTATGGTGAGCAAATGTCTATAGGTCTCAGTTACACAAATCCTGTGAGACTCAATTCCTTATAAATAAGAAAATTGAAACTCTTGTCCAGAGCACTTTATGCTCGGCTTGGAAATACTAAATTTGAGGTTGTGTTATAACAGGAAAATGCAAGCATGTTTCCAAGTGGACTTGGTAAGTGTTCAAACTTCTGGTTATGTCTCAATGTTAGTTCTGCACCTCACACACTGAGAGGCCTTAACTATCAAGCAGCATTGTAGAATCAAATAAACTTATGTTGTCTGATCACAGAAAAAGACATGAGAGCCTTGAAATCTGTGCTGATCAAGGGAAGGGGGGCTATAGCCAAATTCTCCAATTACTATTCCCTATTTCACTCCCCATTAGACCACTGTTTCTTTCCTTGCTATTTTCATTTTTTGCCAGATTCTAGGATTGAATGGAGATGACTCATTCTGGTTTGTTCATTCTCTATAAAGACACTTTTTTAATGATACTTGGGCAACCATTTATTGGATGCTGTTAGATTATTTTTTTCAATTTAAAACTATCCTTACTCCAGTGGACACTAGACTAAGTTCTAGTGTCTAAGAGGTAGAAAAGTTTGTTGCTTAATCTTGAAAGCTGTGTTATTAATTAGATATCCTACTAAAATCAAGACAGAAAATGACCAAGACGTAAGATGCAAAACTTTCCCACTATAGTATAAAACAGTGATGAAACTCCATCTAGAACAGGACCTGTATATTTTCATTACTTTGCAATGTAACAGAGTGCATTAGAAAGCAGAAAAAATGTTCCCTTTTCCAGATGATAATGTATTAACCCTAGAATGAAACATATCTGATTCCTGACTCTGCCAAAAAATAGCTTTGCCACTCTGGGCATTTTGATCAATATTTTTTAGTTTCAGCTTCTTGGTTTGAAAAAATAAAAGGGAATAGCAACAATAATATCCTGTATATACTTACTTTTAAAGTAAGTCATATTTAAAAAGTATTGAGCCAGTCATTGGAATTCAATAAATAATCAATCAGTAGCATATACATACATGTATGTATCATATATTATTATAATAATTGAATGAGAGGAAGAGATTTCTGGGTATTAAGGAGTACTATTCTGTCCTGACTTTTGCTATGTTTGTTACTAGTCCTATTTTTTTTCTTTTTCTGATCTATCATGTGAGTCACTATATATCTTCTGTTCTTTTGATCACTATATTTTTTGAATGCAATATAACATCAGTGTGATATTCTTCCTGTTACCATTTACTTTTCTTAATGTTTCAGAATCACCTTATGACCACCTAGAAAATATTGAAAGAACTAGAAGCACAGTAACAGCATCTTAAGGTAGAGTTGGTATTTTCCAAAACCCAATTTGGGAAAGATATATTATGAAGAGGATATGAGCATGTCTACTCAATAATATTATATAATAAAATATCTAGTTGCAAATGATCATTGAATATCAACATTAAACAAGCATTTTCCATGTAGAAAAAGGATGTCTAGAAACAGATTGTGGTAGCAATTGTTACAATTCTATCTAATGCAACTGAACTATGGAATGATATGATACATGTATTACTTCCAAATTAATTTAATACAAGCATAAAAAATAAAAAAGGGATTTGAAAGCAAATTTCAATTAAGACAATAAAGGCATACTTTTCATGACTCATGGTTTGCAACATTCACATTACAGCTATTTCTTAGGCTTTAGCATGATTTTAGGAGGCAGAATTATTACCTTTGTTGTTGATATATTTAGGAATGTTGTTTTGTCTATGGTAAAATTATGCCCATCAAATGTATGTACAAATTGCAATTCATGTATCTATGAAATGGCTAGACCGGGAACCAATTCAGGATTTTTGATTTCTAATACAATTGTTCTCTTGATATTTTTCAGAAGGGAATGGATAGTCAGAATTTGTTACTTGAAAAGATGGTGAGAATTTAAGATAAAAATTGCACACAAATAATAAATCTGTGAATTAAACAACTGTCAAAGGGTTTCTAACTTAACATGAGAGTGTATTAAGTGTCTCTATAAACTTTTCATGTTGTCATACGGGATTACCATTTACTTATACAAAGCATTCTTTGCAGGTTTGGGATAGAACGTATCTCTGGAATAGGCTGATGCTTCTTCCTATGTTCTCAATGTGTTCAAGGTTCTCACCCTACCCATGAAGCCTACCTAGTTGTTGCTTGTTGAAAAACATAGTCATGGTACTCATTAGCAAGAGGATAAATAATTTGATAGTGCATTTTACACGTTGTTATCCTGGATGCTTTTTGTAGGTGTTTCTTCCAGCAATGCGGAATCGCTCCGTGGTAACTGAGTTTGTCCTGCTGGGTATCCCACACACAGAAGGCCTGGAGAACATGCTCTTTGCCCTGTTCTTGTCCTTCTACCTCTTCACACTGATGGGGAACTTGCTCATCCTCCTCGCAATTGTCTCCTCCACTCGACTTCACACTCCCATGTACTTTTTCCTGTGCAAGTTATCTGTCTTTGACATATTTTTCCCTTCGGTGAGCTCCCCCAAGATGATGTTCTACCTCTCGGGGCATAGTCGCTCTATTTCCTACGCGGGCTGTGTGTCCCAGCTCTTCTTTTACCACTTCCTGGGCTGCACTGAATGCTTCCTCTACACGGTGATGGCTTATGACCGCTTTGTGGCCATCTGTTACCCGCTACGCTATACAGTCATCATGAGCCACAGAGTGTGTGCCATTCTTGCCACAGGGACCTCGGTGTTTGGCTGTATCCAGGCCATTTTTCTAACTGCTCTGACCTTCCAGTTGCCGTACTGTGGTCCCAATGAGGTAGATTATTATTTCTGTGATATCCCGGTGATGCTGAAGCTAGCCTGTGCGGATACTTCAAACCTGGAGATGGTGGGGTTCATCAGTGTGGGGCTCATGCCCCTCAGCTGCTTCCTTCTCATCCTCACATCCTACAGTCGCATTGTCTACTCCATCCTGCAGATCCGCTCTGCAGAGGGTCGACGCCGGGCCTTCTCCACCTGCAGTGCCCATCTCACTGCCATCCTCCTTTTTTACATGCCAGTGGTACTCATCTACTTACAGCCCACACCCAAGCCCTGGCTTAACGCAACCGTTCAAGTCTTGAACAACCTGGTCACCCCCATGCTGAATCCCTTGATCTACAGTCTTCGGAATAAGGAGGTGAAATCGTCTCTAAGGAAGGTCCTGCATCAGCTTGGTTGCCTTCCTGAGCAGATGTAGAGCGGGATAAGTACCAAGTTGTTCATTTATAATTCACAGTTTATAAATCATTTTTATATTATTATTATTCTCACTAAAATTTTTGAATTTGAGAGTACAGAGTATATTATTATTTTTGTTTTTTTGGACATCACTGCCTCTGGTGGTCATGGGTGCTCCTTGGTGCCATTCCTGAGAGCCGCTGCTGGATTTGAACCGCCAAGCATGCGGGCTGCAGTCCCGCACTCAACCACTTATGCCACCGGGGCTCAGCCCCAGAGTATATTATTATCCCCAGTCTAATACATAAATATTAAGACTCAAGGGTTAAAGTGACTTGTTAAAAGGCACATGAAAAGAAGATAGCAAAATTAGCCCTTGAGAGCTGTGTTTATGATTCTAGACCTGTGTTCTCTTGAGGACAACCCCTCTGTTTATACATAGAGGGTTTTTTTCTTACTAAAATAATCATAACTTTTCAATCTTTATTGTCTTCGATCACTTACATCTCTTTCCTTTATACGTCACAGCAGAATGTGCTCAGCTCATCTGCAGTGACTATCTCCTCAGATGCCCACACTGGGTAAACGCACATGTGGTGGTCTAGAGGTTATTGAAAAAATGAGAGCTATGTTTTCTTGGCTTCAAATAGAATTCTGTGACTTCTGAACTATAGAGCCATTGAATTAAAGAGAAGGACTTCTTGTTGGCACCCAAAGAAGTTCTCTTGTGAATGAAGGAGAGAAGCTGGCTTGCTATATAATCTTCAATTTATATTTGTTGCACTTAGACCTGGAAACAAGCCCGGACTTGTCAGCATGTGAACAAGAAGGTGGAGAGGCTGGGGAGGTCAGATGCATGAAGTGATGGTGCTGTGATTCAGCCTTAGAAAATCTGGGCATACCTTTGTACTGCTCAGAAAGTCAGGAAGCAATGCTGGGTCAAGCTGCTATCACTGTGTGTCTTTGGTTTCTCTGTTTAAAAGAAGTTTAACAATGACTTCTTCCCCCACATTTCTCGATTATTTTCTTAAAATATGTTAAGAATGAAAAACAATGCTATTTCTATGGAGTCAACCACTGTTCTCATGACTGAATTAATTTAGAATTATATCACAGTTAGGAGCTATAGATGCTCTGAAGGTTTTTCCTACTGTGATAAAGGGAGTGAAGGACACTGGGATGAGGATCACGGAAGAAGAAAGGACAGGAAAAGGAAAAGGCAAGTTTCTTGATTTCTTCCCCTCTTTTTTCTCTTCTTCTTCTTCTCTCTCTTTCTCTCTATCTGTCTTTGTCTCTCTTTTTTCTTGGAATCTGCTGTTTTCATAATCACCAAGCAGTCAGGGAAACAGACAGAAACACTGGGGTAAGACAGCACATGCTTCTTTAGGGAGACAAACTTTTGCCTAGTCATAGGGTCCGAAAACCTTTTCAGTTCTGCTTCTCTTTTATTTTTGAAAATGTAAGAGCCTCAAGTGGAACTTTAATTCTATGGCAAATTATTTTGAACTTTTAAATCTCAACCTCTTCCAGAATTCTCTGAATACATTTTAAAGAACTCTTCTGAATGCTCAATCTCCTGCTTGTGATTGTTCATTAGAAGTCTCTGCATGTGGCAAAGATAAGAAAGATGAGACTATCTGCTTCTTCAGAGATTTAAAACTCTAGAATCTCTACAATCAGAAATCCTGTAACTCAGAATCAACTCCATGGAAATGGGTTTAAATTTTATATGTTTTTGTTTTTTGAGGAGTGCAGATACTAAAAAAAATAAATGCTAATTGAAAATCTAGAAATTCAGACCCTCCTGGAGACAATTTGAAAGAAAAGCTTGCCAATTCACTCCCCAAAGTCACAGCCTTAAAAAGCCTATGACATTACCACAAACCTACTTTGCGCACATGGTGTTGCTATAAGTTGAAATCAACTTGACAGCAATTAACAACAACAAGCTAATCAGATGCTCAAAATTGAATGATTTATATAAAAAAGACATGATTCCATTAATTATCATTTTCACTCATTCAGGTGGCATTTGATAAAAAATTCTGTAGTAGGTGTGGAGAATGCACAGATGAAACACACTTCTTCCTGAATGAATGCAAGTCAAACAGATGAGTGTCTAACAAGAACACTCATGATAAATATTATTATGCAGGTATGAAATAAAGCTGAAAGTCTAGAAAACAGTTTGCTGTGGCAGGGGAGGACCTTCCCCTAGGATGTGGTGATATTTGAAAATGTATTTCATTTCTGATTATGGGTGACTAAGACGTATACTCCAGGAAGAAGCAATCCACCTTTCCATCTTGGGTTTTTAGCAGTAAAAGATAGTTCCTGTTTTCCATCTGTGAGTGTCTTCCCTTGCAGAAAAAAAATTCACATGACCTGATGCTATTCAGGTTTCCCCCTTTTGCCATCTTTTTCTCCTGGGTTTGAGGACTATCATGGGAAACATAACTCTATGTCTATTGCCATAAGCAAAATGACTTCTCTACTCCTTTCATAATTTCTGATGCGAGCAGATCCTGGTACCTCTAAGTAGCATCTGGGTTTTCTTTACATGCAGCCACAGCCCAGAATGCCAGGCCTAACTGGAAATATGGAGCTCAACAATGAGTACACTGGTAGAATGACATTTGCCTGTAATTTAGGAAACAGTTAAAGATTCATGGTGGCATTGTTATGTATTGAGTTGCTAACTACAAAATCGCAAATTGGAAATAACAAGCCACTCTGTGGGAAAAAGACCAGGCTAAAGGGCGTTAAAGTTTTGGAAACCCACAGTGGCAGTTCTATCTTGCTCTATAGGGTCATTCTGAATTGAAATGGACTCAAGGGTAGTGAGTGATTGACATTAAGGAGCTTAAGGTCTCTGTATAGTGCAATCGGTTTATGCAATAACTTATAGGTAGGCTGTTCAATCTCACCCAGTGATACTCTAGAGGAAAAGTCTGATGATTTGTTCCTATAAAGATTGCAGACAAGAAAACATTGTGAACATGGTTCTGTGTTGTAACATAAGGGGTTGCCGTCATTTTGAACAGACTTTTTTGACCAAAGGATTTGTTTGGATTTCATAACAAGAATTGATTGTGGGAGAAACCTTACACTAGATAAGCTATCTACAGAAATATTGAAATCATATGGGCAGACTAAAATGGAGTGGTGGAGGAGAGAGAGAGAAAGAAAGAGGGAGAGGAGGCTTAATAATAAAAGTGTTCGAATAATGGCAAGCATATTGAAGCACACATTCAGAGGATATACTCTAGCAAATTGGGCTACAGCAAGAACATTTCTATAGGGATTATCCCAAAATGTGTTACCCTGACTACCTGTGAGCTCTGGCTTCATTTACAGCTTCTGTGTTAACTTACCTCTATGCACAATATCATGGTAATCGCCAGGCACCACTGTGCTTTGTTCTTCCCCAGATTTGTAGAAGAACAGATATTTGTTTTGAATTTTTCCTCTGCATTTTGTTTCACCCACAGCTCCTGGAGACAATAGTATTACAAAGTCATCCAAAATGGAAATATATTTTATGAACTGGAGCTGAGATGCTGATTCCTTATCTGGCATGGGGGACTGGGAACAGAGATTCTCGAAGAAGTGCTATTTCTTCCTTGCTTTGATTGGAATCCCACCGATTTCTGAAAAACAAATTGATTGAAATAAATTGATAACTATTATCAAAAGCATGTTTCAGCATTTTCTTTTTTTCTTTTGGCCAGGACTATCAACTACAGCTCTACCAAAACATTAAAGCTAAGATTATTGCATTATTACATGTCGTGTTAGTTATCTTAGGGCAAGAGGAGAAATAATGTCAGTGAGTATTGGGAGGCTAGATTGTTGAGAAAGAATCTAGTCTGAAGGAACTCAAGAAAAATGCAAGGTGCTGTAAAGGTTGGGGTTAGGGTTTTTAAAAAAGAAAAAATCCAAGCCATGAGCTACAGTATTGAAAGATTTGATAGGCAAAATGTTGAATGATGCAGGAGGCATCAAAAGGAAAATGAAACGAATAGACAGTTAGTGTATCCAAAAGAACAAGTGAACATTCCATCATATCAGGAGGTAACATAGGAGAAGAGACTCATGGTCCTTAAGGAAGAAGTTCAAGTTGCTCTGAAAGCACTAGCCAAAATCAAGGTAACAGGAATTGATGGAATACCAATTGGAATGCTTCAAAAAGCTTATGAAGAACTGGAAGCACTCACTTATTTATGTCAGGAAATTTAGTAAACTGCTACTTACTTAGTTGACTGGAGGGGTTCATATTTGTACCCATTCCAAAGAAAAGTGACCCAATAGAATACTCACATTACAGAATACTATCATTGATATCACATGTAATAAAATTTTTGCTTAAGATCATCCAAGTAACTGGAAGAACAGGAAATCCAGGACAGATGAATCCCTCAGGACCAATGGTCAGAGTGGTGATAGTGGCAGGGTGGAGGGAAGGTGGGGTAGAAAGGGAGAATGAGTTACAAGGATCTATATATAACCCCATCCTTGGTGATGGACAACAGAAAAGTGGGTGAAAGGAGACATCAGACAGTGTAAGATATAATAAAATATAATTTATAAATTATCAGGGGTTCATAAGGGAAGAGAATAAGGAGGGAGAGGGAAAACGAAAAGCTGATACCAAGGGCTCAAGTAGATAGGAAATTTTTTGAGAATGGGGATGGCAACAAGTGTACCCATGTGCTTGACACAATGTATATAGGTATGGATTGTAATAGGAGTTGTATGAGCCCCAATAAAATGATTTTTTAAGAAAAAGATGGTCCTACAAAGGTTGTGGTAGAATCTTGACAGAAAGCTGTCAGAGGTTCAGACCAGATTCAGAAGAGGATATGTGTAGAATGAGCACTTCCATTGTTGATGTTAGCTGTAACTTGGCTGAAAGAAGATAATACCAGAAATACATTTGGTTTTGTTGCTGTGGTTGTTGTTGGTAGTTGCCCTTGAGTCCATTCTGAACAAAATGAAACAGCTCTGCCCAACCCTCACAATTTTTCCTATGCTTCAGTCCATTGTTACAGTCATTGTGCTAATCCATCTCATCTCATCTCATCTCATCTCATCTCATCTCATCTCATCTCATCTCATCTCGAGACTTCCTTTTCCACTCTCTCTCCACTCTACCAGATATGATGTCATTTTCCAGGGAATTGTTTCTCTTCATGACATGTTCAAGGGAGGTGAGATGAAACTTGCCATTACTGCCTATAAGGGGCACTTTAGGATGACTTCTTCTAAGACAGATATGTTTGTCTTTTAGCAGTACTTTTTACTTCTGTTTTAGTCTGGGTATACTAGAGAAATAAATTCATGAACATGGATATGTATATAAGAGAGAGTTTTATACAAAGGGTAGTTGTATGTTAAGAAAAATCCCAACCCAATACAGTCCAAGGTCATACATCTGTTAGCCCTTATGTCTGATACCAATCTAGAAAGTCCTCTTCAGACTCACAAAATACATGCAATGATGCTAAATGCAGAATGATCACAAGCCAGTGGGTAGAAATTCTTTGATTCCAGTGGCATTGTAAGTATCTCAGTACTGGCAGGAGTCTCCATGTAGCTTCTCTAGATCTAGGTATCTGGCTGCGTCAGGGAAGGTCCATGCGGTTTCTCCTCAGGGATGTCTTGTAGGGAGACAGTCTTGTCAGTCAAGTGTCTCTGAGGGGGTAAACTGAGAGAGATAGTGTCTCCTGCCTCTAAGAAGGAAGTACCGGATTTCATAGAATTCTCAGGATAAGGTCATGCCCACACGAGGTCTCATTGGCTATCACCAGATTGACGGGTTACACTCCACCCTTACACTCTTAATCCTCTAATTGACACCATATTAGATGACTGCCACAACTTCCAATATTCTCTTCCAGCACCACAATTCAAATTCTTCCTTCCTTCCTTCTTTCCTTCCTTCCTTCCTTGTCTTCTTTATTCAATGTTTAACTTTCAGGTACATATGAGGCAATGGAAAACACCATGACTTGGGTCAGGCACAGCTTAGTCCTCAAAGTAACATTGTTTAAAGAGGTCTGATGCAACAGATTTACTTAATGCAATGTACTTCCTTGTCTCTTAATTACTGCTTCCATGAGAATTGATTGTGGATCCAAGGAAGACAACCTCCTTGGCAATTTCAACCTTTCCTTCATTTATCATGGTACTACCTATTGGTTCAAGTGTGAGGATTTTGGTCTTCTTTAGATGACACAACTTTGCTTGTTGGAAAGTATCTACTTATGTTTTATTGACCATGCAAAGGCATTTGAGTGGTGGCTCATGGCAAGTTATGGATAGCCTTGAGAAGAATGGGAATTCCAGAATGCTTCATTGTGCTCATGTGAAACCTGTACATGGATCAAGAGACAGCTGCTGGACCGGAACAAGAGAATACAGTCTGGATTAAAATCAGGCAAGGTGTCAGGGTTGTGATCTATACACTGAACAAATAACCCAAGGAGCTGGGTTATATAAAGAAGAATGTGGCATCAGGAGTGGTGGAAGTCTTATTACAATGTGAAATATATAGATGATACAATCTTGTTTGCTGAAAATGAGGAGGACTTGAAAAACTTGCTGAGAAAAATCAAGTATTGCAGCCTTCAGTGTATATCATAACTCAGTGTAAAGAAGACCCAAATCCTCACAACTGAACCAATGGGTAACATCATGAGAAATGTAAAAAAAGTTTAAATTGTCAAGTATTTTATCTTGCTTGCATCCACAATGAATGTTCATGGAAACGGCAGACAAGAGGTCACATGATGCCTTGCATCCAGTGAAACTGCTACACAAGACTTCACTAGAACGTTGAAAAGCAAAGAATTTGCTTGGAGAACTTAAATGTGCCCGATCTAAATCCTGGTATTTTTCCATTGCCTCATATGCATGTGAAAAGTAACTTTGAGGACTCAGTGAACCTGACCGAAGAAGTGGTATTTTCATTCATCTCATATGCATGTGGAAGTTGGACATTGACTATGGAGGCCTGGAAGAATTGGTATATTTGAATTATGGTGTTGGTGAAGAATATTTAAAGTGCCATGAGCTTCCAAAAGAACAAAGCAAACTGTATTGGAAGAAGTACGGCAAGAATGCTTCTAAGAGGCAATGAAGGTGAGAATAGTCTTGTCTCATGTACTTTTAACCTGCTGTCAAGAGATCTAGGTCCCTGGATATCAAAGGACATCAAAGTAGAAGGGCAAAAAAAAAAAGGGGTAAAGTCTTTGACAAGGTAGTTGACACCAAGGCTGCAACAATGGACTCAGAAATGAAAATTATTTTAAGGATGGAGCAGGACCTGGTTGTGTTTCGTTCTGATGTGTGTAGGGTTGCTGTCAGTCAGAAGCCATGCAATGGTACCTAGCAATAAAAGAAGTATTCTATTGTGTATATGTATGGCAGTTACTTTATATATTTTTCTACTAATGGGGATTTGATTCATTTTTTTCTCTTGTGAGTAAGGCTAATAGAAATTTTTCGGTGAGAGAACTTCCAGGAAGATGGTGACTGAGTAACACATACCAGAAAGGCTTTGCAGAGAAGACTCTAAGAGAGGTACTAAGGGAGAAATTCAGCTAACACTCAGCAATGTTCCATGCTTCTGTGGGAACTTCTGCCCAATCTCCTCAGCGATCTACCTGATTAGGGAAATTGCACTAACCATTTGCAATGCTCTACACAAAATCAGGCAATGCATCGGCTGTCTGTGTTACTCCCCTTACAGCAGGCACCCCCGCACGTATTCTGCACCAAGCACGTATTCTGCAGTGCACCAAGCTGCCTTGCATCACACCATCATGACGTTGTCTGAAATCCAGTATTGTGGGTCCACAAAAATCCAAAGGGTCCCCTGAGAGGACCTTCCAACTTGCCCCCCATATGACAGAATACTGGTTGGCTAGAGAAAGATTGAAGCCACAGCAGGATTAAGTGGTAGGCCAATTCTATAGTGGAATTAGCTGCAGGCAGTTTGAGGAAGCATTCCTCCAAATCTCCCAGAGAGAGTCAGTGCTCTTCAACTCCCTGGAATGGCACCTGGTTCTCTAAAACAATGCAACACAAGCAGCAATCAACCCCAATGAAAAAGCAGGAGAACCTAAACTCAATGACAGAAAATGTCCTAAACCAAATGACGTGCGTAGAAGTAGCTGACATTGATCTGCCACAGAAAGAAATTTTCAGAATGCTGCTTGGAGTCACACAGGATATGAGAGAGATACTACAGAAAAGGGATGAAATGATGGAGAAGATAAAGTCTATACACCAAAGGGAAATATAAGAGCTTAGGGATGAGATAACAAAAATCTGTAGCAAACTCATGGATTTTTGTGAATTGACTGGAGGAAGCAGAAAACTGCACCAGTGACCTAGAGGACAGTCAAGCAGATTTTAACAAATGTAAGGAAAAACCTAATAAGATCACCAGAGAAACTGAAGAAAATCAGAGCTTTGTATGATGCTATGATGAGGAACAACATAAAAAAAACTGGAATTACCGGAGGAAGACACAAAAAATAAGTCATTTGCGACAATAGTCAGAGAATTTTTGGAGGAAAACTTCTTCACCTCAATGAATGAAAACCAGCCAACCATGCAGGAGGCTGAAAGACCACCAGGGACATTGAATACATAGAAGTCACCAAGGCACATAATATTTAAACTATCCAAATTTGAGGAAAAGGAAAAAATCATGAGAGCAGCTAGTGAAGAGCAAGCACATAAAATTTCCCAAATAAGAATATGCTAAGAACTATGAACAGACATTATGAAAAAGAGGAGAGAGTAGAGCAATAAGCTCCAAAAATTGAAGGAAAATAACATAAAACCAAGAATACTCTAGCCAGCAAATTTATCTATCAAGATAGATGGAGAAAAAAGAGCCTTTCCCAGATAAGGAAAAACTAAAAGAATATGTTAGAAGAAATCTAGTCCAACAAAAGATCCGTGCTGACACAGTATGGTCAGAAAAACAGCACTCACCAAGTATAAATAAGAGACCACCACATAGAACAACCTTACCCAGAGGGCAACAAAGAGAAAAAAAGCCCCCCAAATAGCATTGACTTAAGGGTGGAAAGACATCAAGAATGATTTACCTTCACACACACACACACACACACACACACGAACAACTCACTGAAAAGAAAGGGAGGTATGAAACCGCCTAACACAAAAGGTATAAGATCCTTACCCTTAATTCACAAATGGAGATAATAACCCTGAATAGCAACAAACTGAACTCAGGCATTAAAGACCGAAACTAACAGATAAGCTTAGAAAACACCACCCATCAATCTCCTGCCTAAAGGAGAGACATCTCAAGATTAATGAAAAAATTAAACTGAGAATCAAAGTCTGGAGAAAATTATACTAAGCAAACAGCAATTTTTAAAAAAGTAGAAGTAGCAATCCTAATCTTGGATAAAATTGATCTTAAAGTGCAGACCATAAAAAGAGATAAGGTGGGGAACTATGTAATGTTCAAGGGAAAGGTAGAATCAATAAGCAGTTGATGCAGGGCATCACTACCCTCTGGTGGGAGTAGGAGTCCCAGTCTTGCTCCTGGAGAGCTGCTGCTAGATTTGAACTGCCAACCCAGTGGGCCGCTGTCCCACACTCAACCACTACGCCAATGGGACTCAGCTCTCAATAGCATCTTAAACATATATTCCTCGTATAAGACACCTGCTGAATATTTCAAACAAACACTCCAAAAGATGAAAAAAAATCACAGTCTCAACAATTATAATGGAAGAGTTTAATACAAAACTCCCTGAGAAAGAAAGATGACAGGGAAAGAAACTCAACAAGGAGGCAAGAGATCTAACACTACAGTTAGACAATTTGACTTGATATTTACAGAGTTTTTCATCCAAATACAAAAAAAATCACATTATTTTCAAGCCCACATAGCACACAATCAAAGATTGAAGAAATGCTGAAGCATGAAGTGTATCTACATAATTTTAAGCACATTAATATCATATAGAACTCTCTCGCTGACCAATGTGCCATAAGGATGGAAATAAACCAAATAAACCAATATAAAAGAAACAAGAGCAAATAATTGGAGAATTATTAACTCTATTGCAAAAAGAGTGCCTTGTGGTCAAGATCAGAGATGAAATTAGGAAATTTCTAGAATCCAATGAGAATGAAAACATGACATACCAAAACTTATGGGACACAGCAAAGGCAATTATCAGAGGAAGTTTCATCGCAATACATGCTCACATGAAAAAAAGAAGAGAGTCTCATGATTGATAAGCTGGCACAAAATTGACAATAAATAGAGCGGAGTCAGAAGGACAGTTCTACTAATAGCAAAAGAAAAGAAATATTGATAATCAGTGCTGAGATTCCGGAGAGGGAAAATAAGAAAACTATGGAAAAAATTAATGCTGCTAAAAGTTCATTCTTTGAAAGAATAAATAGAATCAACAAACCTCTGGCAACCTTAAACAAAGAAAGGAGAGGACAAGTTTCAATAGCAAGAATGAGGGATGAAAGAGGGGACTTTATAAGAGACTCTAATGAAATCAAAAGTATGACTACACAGTACTCTGAAGGACTGTATTCCAATGAATTCAACAACTTGGAAGCTATGGACAAATTCTTGGAAAAACAGTCCCTCCCTAAACTATCCCTGATGGATATCTAGGATCTTCACAGACACATACCAATAGAAGAAATAGGCAAGGTTATCAATGCATTACCAAGCAAAATCCCCCTGGACCAGATGGTTTCAAAGGACAATTCTACCAAGCATTCAGGGAAGAACTGACACCAATTCTACACAAGCTCTTTCAAAACATAGGAAAAGACAGCAAACTCCCTAATTCCTTCTATGAAGCTAGTTTAGCACTAATACTGAAACCAGGCAAGGATCCCGCAAGAATCAAGAACTACAGAACAATATCCGTAATGAATATTGATGGAAGCATCCTTAACAAAATACTGGCTGATAGAATACAAAAGTATATAAAACAAATAATTCACCATGACTGTGTAGGGTTCATATCAGGGATGCAGAGATTCTTCTCCATTAAAAAAAACATTAGTATCATTTGCCACATTGATATCAAAAACTATAAAAACTACATGATAGTATCAATAGATGCAGAAAAAGCACTTGACAATATCTAACACCAATTCCTGTAGAACACACTTGAGAAGATAGGAATGGAAGGAAAATTCCTCAGGACAATGCAAGTTATATATAAAAAGCTAACAACCAATGTGGTAGTCAGTGGAGAAAAGATTAAAACAATTCCACTGAAAAAGGGGACCAGACAAGCCTTTTGTTCCCACTCTTGTTGAACATTATGCTAGAGGTTTTAGCCAGCAGCATAAGGCAAAGGAAAGACATCAAAATACTTGCCTGGGGAAGGAAAAGGTGAAACTATCCTCATTTGCAGATGATATGATTTTTAATGTGAAAAACTCCACAAGGGGAATACTGGAAGCAATAGAGAAGTATGACAGACTGGCAGGATACAAGATCAACAAACAGAAGTCTATTGGACTGCTAAAAACATTGCATATGACCACAGAAGAGGAGATAAAAAGGTGGTTCCCTTCACAGTCATGAGGCACACATTGAAATATCTAGGGAGATACCTCACTAAATGAATAAAAGATCTATATGAGGAAATCTACAGAACACTATTCTAAGAAACCAAGAGTGACCTCAACAAATGGAAGGATATCCCAAGGTCATGGACTGGAAGACTGAGTAAAGTACAGATGTCAGTTCAACCCAAGGCACGGCATAAGTTTAATGCAATTCCAATACAATTGCCCTCATCTTTCTTCAAAGAAATGGGAAAAAATGATTACTAACTTCATAGAGAGGGAGAAATCCCAGAATTAGCAGAGAATTCAACAAGAACAGAGTGGGAGGGATTCCTTTTCCTGATGTTAGCACATATTATGCAGTGAGAGTGGTTAAAACCACATAGTATTAGTATAGTGATAACTACTCAGACCAGAGGAAAAAAACAGAAGACCCAGAAATAAAGTCATCAGGCTACGGATAACTGACCTCTGGTAAGAGCCCCCAAAATATCAATGGGAAGCAGATGCCCTCTTCATGAAGTAATGCTGGAAAAAAAATAAATTCAAGGTGGATCACAGACTTCAAGGTAAACCCCCATACTATTAGGGCCTTCAATAAGAGAATTGGAACCAACCTATGAATTATGACACAGGGAATACATAGGCTATCTGGAAAAGGGAAGGACACAAACACAGAGGAGGCACAAATTGACATGTGGGATATACCAAAGATAGAACACCTATGTACATCAAAAGAATTCACCGAGAGTAATAAGAAAGCCCATTGACTGGGAAAACATCTTTATTGATTACATATCAGACAAAAGCCTTAGTACTAAAATCAGCAATACTTTATTAGCTTCCAAAAAGTAAACAGAAGTTTCATGGAAGCAGCAATCTGAAAGACCAATAAACATATGAGAAAATGTTCACAATCATTAGCTATATGAGAAATGCAAATTAAAACAACAATGAGATACTATCTAACACCGTCAAAGATAGCCAAATTCATAAAATCAGAAAGCAACAAGTGTGGAGGGGCTGTGGAAAGACAGGAGTTCTCATCCCCGGCTGGTGGACCTGTAGGTATACACAACCACTATGGAAATCAATTCAGTGTTATCTAGAACATATTGAAATTGAGCTACCATATGACCCAGCAATCCTCCTACAGGAAATATATCCAGATGAGGTAAGAAACAAAACCATGATCAGACATTTGTGCTCTAATATTCATCACGACACAGTTCACAATTGCAAGGATTTGGTAACAACCCAAATTTCTATCAACTGATGTATGGATTAAAGAACTGTGGTACATACATACAACGGAGTATTATACATTGATGAAAAACAGTGACGAACACATGAAGAATATCACTGCATGAGAAGAGCTGGAGGAAATGATGCTGAGTGAAGTAAATCAAGTACAAAAAGACAAGAACAACATGAGTCTACTGAAGTAAATTTAAAATGAATGCAAAAAAGGCATGGGGAAAACTACTGTATACAAAAATTACTGGGTTGAGGTTTAGGTAAAATGGTGGGGGTCAACCAAATCACAGACTACATATGATAACCAAGAAATAGAAGGGTGGGGGGCAGGGAAGAGAGCAATGTGAACAGGGCACTAACCAGCCAAGGGGAGGGTATTGTTTATATCTTCACAGCAAAAGGAGTACCAAACTTAAACTCGGTCTTCCAGGATGTGAATGCAGCTTGACTGCAGGGACAGGAGACCTATTGGAGGGGTCTGAGGACCTGAGCCCAATCCCAACTACATGAACACTTGCTCATCAACCCAGAAGAATTTAGAGGATCGCACTGAACCCCGGGGGAGAGGGACATGTCTGATCAGAGCCCAAGGGATCAAAAGGAGGGAGAGGAAGAGAGAGTGGAGCCCATTCTGGCCCATCAAGCCTTGAGGATGCTATCCCCGCTCAGAACAGTCAATGCACAGAGGACCATATGACTGCCTCCCTATGAAACACAATGTCCCTTGTTGACCTACAGGGCTATGGGGACAACACCAGAAACACAGTGTCGGGCTTGTACTGTTCTGGCCCCTCCACACCGAGGCAAAACACTAAGTGTGTGCAGCAGAGCAGGGGTTGGGTGGGGGTCAGGGCAGGGGTGGGGTGGGAAGCAGAGCATGGAGGTCCTGAGGGAGTGCCAAGGATAGACTTTGAGGCCAGCATGTGGAACCCCATCAAACTCTACCAGAGGACACTCCTAGAGATCAGCAAACAGACTTTGAACTTTTTACAGGTTTTTCTTTTTTATTATTTTCATTATACTTTTCCTGAATATTGTGTGATTTTGTTGTTGTCATTTTGTTTTCTTTTGTTGCATTGTCTTACTTTATTGTGCATATTGATATCTCTGCAGGTCTATCTAGATAAGATAGACTGGATGAATGGTCCGGAGGAGAAAACAATGGGATTGGTGGTTTTTTTGGGGGGAGGCATGGGAGCTTTGAAGGTGGGGAAAAGGACGTGGTGTTGCCCAACCTAGGGACAAGGAAACAACAAGTGATCCAAAATCAGTGTGAGAGGCCTGGTAGGGATGGATCAAGAGTAATGTGACTGAGACAAATTTCTGAAACCCAAATGAAGGCTGAGCGTGATAGGGGAACAAGAGGAAAGTAAAAGCAAATAGAGGAAAGAACTAGGAGAAAAAGGGCATTTACAGAGGTCTAAATACAGGCATGTACATAGGTAAATATTTTTATATATGATGATGGGGAAATAGATCTACGTGCATATATTTAAGTTAGTACTAAGGCAGCAGATGGACATTGGGCCCACACTCAAGTTCTTCCTCAATTAAAGAACATTTTGTTCTGTTAAATTGGCATTCCATGATATTCACCTTCCCAACACAATTGCTGAAGACAAATATGGGCATAAGCAAAAATGGAGGAGAAAGTTGTTGGTGTCCAGCTGTCAAAAGATATAATGTCTGGGGTCTTGAAGATAAACAAGTGGCTATCTAACTCAGAAGCAACACAGCCCAGATGAAAGAAGCACACCGGACTGTGCGACCATGAAGCGTTAAAGGAATCAGGTATCAAAAACTAAAAATAATTTCATTGTAAATGAGGGGAAGTACATATTGGGGACCCAAAGCCCATCTGTAGTTAAAGGGACATCCCCTTACAGAATGATCGTGGGAAGGAGAAGAACCAGTTATTGTGCAGTGTAGCAATGATGAAACATACAATTTTCCTTTAGTTCTTCAATGCTTCCTCCCCTTTCCCCCACTCTTATGATCCCCATTCTACCTTACAAATCTGGGTAGACCCAAGGACGTACATTGGTACAGATAAGAACTTAGGGAATCCAGAACAGATGATCCCTTTAGGACCAGTCGTGAGAGGGGTGATACTGGGACGGTGAAGGGAAGTATAAAGGGGAAACCATTGATAAGAATCTACATGTAATGCCCCCCCTGGGGTACAGACAACAGGGAAGTGAGTGAAGGGAGACATCATAGAGTATAAGATATGACAAAATAATAATAATTTTTAAATTATCAAAAGTTCATGAGGGAGGGGTAGTAAGGAAAGACTGGTAGTAGGGAGGGAGGGGAAAATGAGGAGCTGATAACAAGGGCTTAAGTAGAAAGCAAATATTTTGAGAGTGAGAGGGCAACAAATGTACAAATGAGTTTGACATAGGATTGATGCATGTATGGATTGTGATGTGTTGTATGAACCTGCAATAAAATTATTTAAAACATAAAATATAATAAAATAAAACTGTTAAGAATTCTTTCTGTGAAAGCTATTGAAGCACATGCTTGTCTAATTTTATGAAGTCCCAGTCATTTAGTTTGTTTTCTGCTGTTTTTAGCTATATTTGATAGTGTGGTATACCATTTAGTAGTGTGTCTGACTTTATTCCTAGTTTTTCATTGATGATATCTTGATTTTATATGACTTAATTTTATTGATCCACCTTGAATTTGTTTTTGCATGTGGTATGAGGTAGGGACCTACTTCACTGTTCGGCAAATAGATATACAGTTTTGCCAGCACAACTTGTTAAAGGGACTATCTAGTCCCTTATTTAATGCATGTCAGCCCTGTGTCCAAGTTCAAGTACCCATACTTCAATATTATTTCATTCCTCTATATGCCTGCATTGTAGCAGTACCAGGCTTCTTTGACCACAGTGACTGTGTCAATGGTTTTGCGAAGTAGGAGGCCTGCAATTTGTGCTTTTTCAGTTGTGCTTTGCCTCACCAGGGCCTCCTTTCATTCCATATACAGTCAGTGATTATTTATATTTGACCTCTTTAAAGAATGATGATGGGATTTGGATGGAGATTGCATATGTTGATATCTTTGAATAGCATTGCTATTTTCACATTATTAAACCTTTGTATCCATGGGCATGGACTATTTTTCCATTTTTGCAGGCCTCTTTTGATTTCTTGTATTAGCATTTTTCAGTTTCTCTGTATAAGTTTTTTGTTTCTCTGATTACATGTATTTCAAATTGTTTCATTTGTGGAGAGCTATTGCAAATGTTCTTTTTTCTTATTTTTTTTCAGAGTTCTCCTTATTATTTTAAACGTAGTAGAATGATGCTGTATGCTGATTTTGTACCCTACCAACTTCCTTTGTATAGCGTAACATAATCTGCAAACAGAGAGAATTTGTTCTTTTTTTTGACTATTTGGATACTTTTAATTTTCATGTTTTTCCTTATAATTTTTGGTAACTCTACCAGCTCAATAATGTGCATAAAATACTTGGGAATGAAACTTATCAGTATATTATTGTTTTTAGGTGCCACCAAATCAGCTCTGACCTGTGGTGATTCTCCAGGGGAGAGATTGAGACACTGTCCATCCCACTAATCTTCTCACAACCACTGCCAGGTTTCAGTCGTAATGGGAGTCACAATGCCAAATTATTTTGTTGAGGTTTCCTCTCCTTTTTTTTTGGCTTCAGATCCTGTCCTTTACCAAGAGACAGTCTAAGAGACAGTCTCTTTCGGATAGCATGTCCAAAATACGTGAGAGACCCCCCTTACTATGTGTGCATCTAAACATCATTCAGACTCTTCTCCACAAACATATTTCATTAATCTTCTGGCAGCCCTCATATTTTTATGTGAGTATTAGGTACAGTAATACACTCATCCAGAAGTTATGGTGTTACATAGATATAAAAAGGTTCAAACAGATGCCCTCTGCTAACGTGGCACTGCGAGTCCCAGAGCGAGCGGAGCAGAGACCCACGGTCCGCGACCGTGTGGCAGATGCTGCGCTCAGCTGTGTTCTTGTCTCTGGGTATGTTCACAGACAAACGGGAATGATTAGCAACAGAGGATGGTGTTGGAACAGTGGGGATCAACAATGTTGCGCAGGAAGCTCTGGGAGATGTTTCCTGCAGTCTTCTTGAAGTTGGGACAAAACTGAACAAGATGAGTCTGGTGCTTTGGAAAGTGTCAAAACTGCTAGTGAACTCTACTCTTCTTTGTCAGAAGATACAGAAACAAATGATGCTCTGATGGAAAATGCAGGACTTGTGAACAAATCAATGTAGGAAGGCGATCGGCTGATCAAGATGACGCTTACTCATCCTTCAGAACTTGATGAACTGATAAGCGAAGAGGCCTGTGAGAAATGCATAAAATCCATTGAGGAGCGAAAGTTGGACCCCTGAGTCAACTAGTATGAAACAATATACTCCAGAATAATTGCCTTAGATTTGTGATGGAAAGAATTAAAGTAGCTTTGCAAACAGAACCTTGGACAACAGAAACTTGTGGTGGCAACTACGCTATTAGAAGCAAAGTATCCCTTAACTTTTTAATCATTGTGGAGAAACACAATACACACCTCTTCTCACAGAAGCCTGTGATTTTTAAGTGATGATCTAGTTATAATGTTCAGAAGTCGTGAAATGATCTGAGAATAGTTTTGAAACTTCTGTAACTCAACATGGTACAATGATATCTTAATACCTCCAATAACGTTGTTAACTACTGCTGATATCTGGACCTGGGTTTGGGTTAGGATACCCAATTCCTTTCTCACTGGAAATGACAGGGAGTTTGGAGATTAGTTTTTATTAGTTGTATACTATCAACTGAAGAACAATACTATTTAAGGTTTGCAATATAGTTGCTTTTGCTTGTGCTCTTTTTATAAAATAAAACAATAGCCTGGTCACAAAATAAGAAACCATTCACTAAAACCTTCAGATTCTTCTTCCTCAAAAAAAAAAAAAAGGTTCAAATAAAAATTTCTTCACTCATACTTCAATGTGTTCATATATTGTATTCTTCCTTGCTGAAATAACCTCTTATATTACACTACTGTGAAAGATCTAAGTTAAAAAGTCATTTTTCTTCAGTGGGGCATTTCTCTATCACCTGCAGAATTAAGTTCTTATTTCTCTGCTTCAAATTTTCACCATGTCATAAAGGATCATTCTTTTTTATTTTTTGTCAAAAGGAGAAAATACATCCCCAGCTAATTCCAAGTTTAGAGAAGTAAAGAAAATGAGTCTGATAGTTACTTAAAGTTCAAAACTGTCAAACACGTCATTGTTGAATTGATAAGCTAGATGATATTTCCATTAATGTCAAGGTCTCTTTTTAAAAAAGTAATGATTCATGATAAGACAAGTAAAGGTATCAGGACCTTAACTCTATCTTAATGTATATGTGAATTTTATAGCTTCTACCAACTTAGTTGATTATTTGCATTTGTTATATTTAAGTGAGTGAGATACAGTTTTTTAAAACTTACTTCATTTTTATGTAAATGTGGAATAAAAAACTTCACTTAGAAAATTTAACACCATATCCTCAGCATAACAGGGATTTGGGAAATATATTATTTTCATCTCTTATCTTTCCCTTACTTTCTTTAAGTAAAATAAAATGCAATAGAAAAATCTATGTTTAATTTACAATATCTTCTTTGAAAGCAGTAATCAAGAAAACTTGTAGAATTGTGTGGAATTATGTACTGAATTTTATAGTCAGACAGATATGAGCTAAAATTCTACACAGTTGATTGTCATTCAGGTAGCTCTAGGTAAGTTTTCTTAAAACAGTTTCTCCAAAATTATAACGAAAAGGATAAACATACCTAACTCAAGTGCTCACTGAGAAGGTCAAATGATGTTATTCCCATAATGAACTTAATATAGAGTTTTGCATATGATAAAAGTTTAATAAGTGTTATTAGGTATTATATACACTAACACTTTTTAAAAACATTCAAGTTACATTTTAGATTTTGTTATTTGTTAAGTTAGGTAAGATTCTGCTTCCTGTTATAATGTTCACTATTACTTTTTCTTCGTATCATAATACACACTTAGATGCACTGAAATGCTGACCCCTTGAAAATATAGTAGCAAAGAAGTGATAGGTTTTGAAAATACATTGGACTTACACAATTCAAATTAATTAAAACATTTATGACTTTATTTATAATTACATATAGAGGAAAACCAAGGAATAATAAAAATACAAAGCAGAAAAAATGACAACTTCCCAAATTCTCAGAAAATATCATAATCTACTATGATGCTGCTACTAATTACCAGCAGATATTGAGGATTTGTTTAGGCAATGTAAGGAAACACACCAGAATAACTAAATGTTATGTTAGATTTAATGAAATTTATATTAAATGATAAGCTGATAGTAGTAAGATGACACTCTTCCTGAAAAATGTATAAATGGAAATGTTTGTGAGGTCAAGACCAGAAAAGGTCATTGTGGCTAGTCAAGATGTACAGAGCATTTGCTGTGTGCTGAGTCTTTGACATTCTTTTTTTTTTTTTTTTGCATCACTGCTCGCTGGTGGTGGGAGTAGGAGGTCCAGCCTTTGCTCCTGTGGTGCCATTGCTGGAATTGAACCTCCATCCCAGTGGGCCGCAGTCCCGCGCACAACCACTATGCCACCAGGGTTCAGCCCAATCCTTCACATTCTTATTTCACTTACTTTTCATAATACCCTTGTAAAATGCCTATCTGTTATTACTATATTTGTTTAGTGTGTTAGAAATAATAATTTAGACAACTTGCTTAAATTCACTTAGGAACTGCACCATACAGCAAATACTTTGCCCTAAGTTTGTTTTATTGGCAGCCACATTGACTCTCATGTATAACATATTAATTGATAGCACTTTTTTTCTGCGTTCATTACTTTTAACGCCATTTGTCGCACTCATAAAATGTTTTTGTTTCTTCAAGTAGCATTGGGAGATCCCAGGTCAGAAACACATACAGAAACTTTTCTTACCACTTACATCAAACTAGCCAAGGTCTCCCAGGGAATCACTGAGAAGAGAACTTTTACTTAATTAATCTCAAAGCGGTAAACGAATTCCAAGGGAATCATTGAGCAGAGAACTTTTTACTTAATTAATCTCCAAGGTACTCATTCATATGAGATGAATATGAGATGCTTCTCATACTCATTATGACTGAATTTCTCCTCTAATTTTTGATCTGCATTTGTGAGTTGTGTCATGGGACAAAGTGGGTTGATGAGACTGGTAATTAAAGTTAGTCCATTCAAAGGTTTATTATCTTTGGGTTTCCCTTTGCAGTTGATCTTCTAAAAGAAGACTAGACACACTCACTATCATGCAGCCTCTTTTCAGGCTTGCTCAGGCACAACAATTTTTCATATTCCTTTCTTAGAGTTTCCAGGGTAAAGTGGATTTTTTCCATTGTTTTGTGGGTGCTTGTCTTTAAAAATACCATTAATCGGTTGCATGGCTATTCAATAGCCTTAACTGGAATTGACATGGGAAAACAATGAAGAGCATTTTTTAAAAATTACAACCCACTTAGCTTTACTGAAGAATTTCAAAATAATTCAAGGCATAAGGGATGGGGAATACCAATGGAAAAAATTCACAAAAGAATTCACATGTAGCAAGGAAAGTATTATTTTTAAAGTGTAGGAAATAAATTGTCCAACTGTTTTGCAATGCCAAATTTCAAAACATGCAATTCTTGATATGAGGACTGCAAATGAATAGATACTCTGAGGATGGACTCTTCCTGTGCCAAAGAAGCAGCGGATGGACCTATCACCCACATTTCACTGCTCAGAGGTGGCTTTCCCAAGCACATGGTTCGGGGCAGAAATACATTAAGAAAGTACAACTTTGTAACAGGGGTAGGATAAACAATTTGAGGCTCAGCATGAATTTCATGAATGCAGAGAGTTCACTTTATCAACATGATAGTTCTCACAATTTTATTTTAAATATTTGCTATTTTCTCACAAATGTATGTGTGAAGGCTCATCATGGATCATGCGATCCTTACCTTTTAAAACCAATACTTAGAGAAATATTTAGTAGTACTAGCTATTCTGAGGACACTGAAGAATTTTAAATTATTGTAACACAAGAAAATTTGCATACATGCACATACTTTGCTTGTTTTTAGGTGTCAAAGAGTTGGTTTCAATGCAGAGCAAACCTGTGTACAACAAATAAAACCCTGCCTGCCCTGCACCATCTGCACTCTCATCCCTTTGAGATGAGAGTCACTGTCTTTGTAGCCCCTGTGTCAATCCATCTCATTGAAGGTTTCTTGTCTTTTGTTCATCTTCTGCCTTTCATATCACAGATGTCCATCTCCAGGGACGGATCCCTCCTGATTCCATGTCCAAAATTTGTGATATTAAGTTTTGCTATCTCCCATCTAAAGGGGTACTCGGGCCATACTTCCTCCAGAAATCTTTGTTTGCTTTTTTGGTAGCTCATGTTACACTAGATCTTCTTTGTCAATACTATAATTCAAAAGCATTAATTTTTCTTTATTCTTTGTCTATCTTTCACATATGGATGAGGTGATTAAAAATACCATACTTTGGCTATGTGTGCTTTAGTCTTCAAAATGACATCTCTTTTAACTAAAATCATTTTATTGGGGTCTCATACATTGTTTTTCACAATACACAAATACATATACTATGCCAAGCACCTTCACATGCTTGCTACCACTATCATTCTCCAAACAAATATCCGCTTTTCCACTTGAGCCCTTGTTATCAACTCCCCATCCTTTCCCCTCTGTCCCTGCTCCCCCTCTACCAACTCTCAATACTTTCTAAATTATTATTGTTCTGTCATATCTTACACTGCCTGACATCTCCCCCTGCCCACTCTCTGATGTCCGTCCTCCAGATAGGAGGTTATGTGTAGATCCTTGTAGTTGTCTCCGTCTCTCTACCCAACCTTCTTTCCACCCATCTGGTAACGACATCTTTGCAGATATCTCTAGCTGTAGATATTTCAATGCAGTATGTCACTTAATTTACTGACTACTGCTTCCATGAGTATTGATTTCTAGATCCAAGTACAATGAAATCTTTGACAACATCAAATTTTTAGTCAAATATAATGGTTTTTCTTGTTTGTGAGAATTTTCATTTTCTTGATATTCTGTAATCAAGCTATCCTGAAAACTATATTAAGAGTTTGAAATTTTCTTCACTTTTTAAGTAAAGTGTCATCTTTTTTGCAGGCTACGAATGAGTCTTCAAGTCTTCATTCTTCCTTTTTTTTTGGTTTTGTTTTGTTTTGGGCATCACTGCTTTCCGGTGGTGGGAGTAGGAGGCCCAGCCCCACTGCTGGAATTGAACCTCCATCCCAGTGGGCCGCAGTTCCGCGCACAACCACTACGCCACCAGGGCTCAGCCCGAGTCTTCATTCTTAATGTGGCATTTTTCATCATAAAGTCCAGTGTCTTGAATTAATTGATAAACATATTGAAATGCACAAAACATAACAATATAACATCACCTTATAATATCCGTATGGGAAATGATACTTTTGATAAGCAACAAGAGAATAAATGGTGGCATTTAATGCTTCCAGAATCACAGCAGCACACAAGTCATCACAGTATCACAAGTTGACAGACAAAAGCTAAGGAAGCAATAAAAAGAAGACCTCCAGCAAGATGCATTGACACAGTGGCTTCTTCAATGGAATAAAACATAAGCA
Organism: Nesogale talazaci; assembly: GCA_004026705.1. NCBI lineage: Eukaryota > Metazoa > Chordata > Mammalia > Afrosoricida > Tenrecidae > Nesogale > Nesogale talazaci. Next base: position 13,073 of record PVJH01010202.1, on the reverse strand, counting down.
CAATTGTTAGGATGACACAGAACCAGAAACTGTTGCCTTCTGTGAGACATAGGGTGGCTATGAGTCAGAATCAACATGATGGCCCCTAACTGCAACATTCAAAAAAAAGCAAAAACCCCAAAAAAGTACAAACATTTAAGTTCAGCAGGGAGCTTATCTTGGTTAATATCAAGAGAAACATGTCCTCTTACATGTATGAGGCTAGACCTGGGTGGAACCTTAAAAGTGATGTAAAACAATGACCTCATTTTATATATGAGGAAACAAGACACAGATTGACCAAATTACATATGCAAAATAACCCAAAGAAGCAAGTAAGGCACTCCACTTTTACTATGGATAGAATTAAATGGAACCAATTGGATTCCATTGATGGAAGAACAAAAGAGAAAAAGCTAATTTCAATGTACCATAATTATCTGCTATATCTATATAATGATGTGCTTGGTTGGGTTATCCAGAGAAATAAACTAGTGACACTTTTACATACAAGACGCACAACAGAAATGTGAGTCATGGGAGACGGCAGTCAGTGTAAGATATGAAAGCAATAGTAATTTACAATTTCTCAAGGGGTCATTTACATTTATCTAGGGTGAGGGAGGGGGGGGAACTGACACCAAGGGCTCAAATAGAAAGTAAATGTTTAGAAAATGATGATGGCAACATCTATTTAAATACTTGATAAAATTGATGTATGGATGGTTATGAGTTCTAAGAGCAACATATTTTTAAAAAATAATTTTATTGGGGGCTCTTACAGCTACTACAACATTCAATACATCATGTGTATCAAGCACATTTGCACACATGTTGCCACATACATTTCCAAACATTTTCCACTTGAGCCCTTGGTACAAGCTCCTCTTTAATAACAAACAAACAAACAAAAAACAAAAACAAAAATACTCCCCTTTCCCCCCCTTTTTTAAATGAATCATTTTATTGGGAGCCCATACAACTCCCATCACAATCCCTAACAGCATCAGTTGTATGCAGGCCACTTTTACACACCCATTGCCATCATCACTCTCAAAACATTCTCCCTCCCTCCAGGCCCCCATTATCAGCTCCCTATATTACCCTTTCTCCCCCCCTTCCCCTTGAACCCTTTTAAAAAGAAGTAATTTCATACTAAAAGGTATCCGAGCCCAAGCCAACTCAATTCTTTCTGTCTAATGCTACTTGGGACCCTTTTCAGACTCATGAAGATTCAGGATAATGATGCACAAAGGTAACGCGGAAAGTAGGGAGATGGCAAGCTGGTGAGTGCCGTCACATGGACCTAAGGATGGCAGAGCCATGGCAGGTGCCATCAATGGAGACAGCCACAGAGTCCCAGCAAGGATGAAGGTGAAAGGCAGGAGAGGAGCAGTTTCCAGTGTTTCCCAATCTTGTACAAAAGGTCACTCCTCCCCCGCCGTGGGGGGAGGTAAAGAAATGACTCACCTCCACAATGCTATCAAGTTGACATAAAATTTTCAAACCGAGAAAGTTGGTGGAGACATTGCATTGCCGTATAGTATGAAAAATGATCAGCAGCAATTCATGCCTAGATTTTATGAACATCTTGTCCATCGTAACATTTAACATTTTATTAAGATTAGTAGGGTGCTTTAAAAGAAATTTTATTTAATATTGTTAATTCTCTTCTTCAATTTAATTAACTATTCAGAATATACAACTATATTGATAACTCAAAATTATTTCTTAAAGAAATAAGATTATAAAATGATAAAAGGTTATTCAAATGATGGGTGAATATATCTAGAAATAAATAATCTAGTTGATATGCAAAATATAATATCCAGAAGTGTAAATTAATTTTTATCATTGAAATTAATATTAGATCTTCACTTTTAGAAAAATAAGATAATTCATTAGATTATATTAATGGTATTTATCAGAATTTTATTGATTTTGCAGTTGCTTGTTTTAGTTACTTGTTTATTCTTGGTCTTAGTTCATTTTTTTCTGGTTATTTTAGCAAAACTGGAAAACAGAGTTTATATCTGGCTTTATGCTGCCAGATAAGGTAACATATAAGAAAAAATGTAAATTTGCATGAACATTGTACCTAATTCAACTTGAAATGTGAAGTGTTAATCTGGGAATTCCATTCTTACATAGGAGTTAAAAAAATACACACACTCCAAAGTCAATGAATGACTGCTTTTAGAAGCTTTCGTCATAATACAAAAAAATGGAAACAACACAAGTGGCCATAAACTAATTAAGGGAAAAACAAAATGCATTAGTTCCTTATGTTGTGTGCCATTGAGTTGATTTCCCATAGGAAAAAGTACAGTTGCCATGTAGGATATTCTAGACTGAGATTTTTGTCAAATTATGTCACTAGGTCATTTTCTCCGGGAGAACAGTTAGTGGGTTCAAACAGCTGACCTTACTTTTAGCAGACAAATGCCTAATCATTGTGCCATCTGGGCTTCTTATAGTCATGTAGCAGAATATTATTTGACCACAAAAGTTATTGAATCACTTTGTGGATGAATCTTGAAAAGATTACACCAGGTAAAATCAGCCAGACATAAAGGGCACATGAGATCGCTGTTGCATAAAACTCAAACCCAATCCATTGCCATCCCATGGTTTCTGACTCATAGGGATTCTATAGGACGGGGTAGCACCGCCTCTATGAGTATGGAGACACAGTAGAAAGCATGTTTTCTCCGCTAGAGCTGCTGGTAGTCTCAAACTGCTGACCTTCCAGATCCCAACCCAAAGTGCAATCATTGTGCACCAGGGATGCACAAAGTGTACAGAAACTGCAAGTTAAACAAGATAAAAAGTAGATGAGCAGATGACTAATGTTAAGAATAGGAAGTTATTGCAAATGGCATGTGGGGTCTTACTGCAGTGATGACAATGCTTTAAAGTTAGATTGTGGCAATTGTTATAAAACCCGATTCATTTCAAATAGTTGAACTGTCCCCTTTAAAAGAGTAAATATTGGACATCTCTTTACAGGAGGGTCACAAGGAAGAGATGAGCCAGTCAGGGTGCAGTATCGTACTGATGAAACATACCACTTCCCTCTAGTTCTTTAATGTTCCCTCCCTCCCATGATCATGGTCCCGATTCTACCTTACAAATGTAGCTAGACTAGAGTACATACACCAGTACAGACAAGAGCTGGAAACTCAGGGGATCCAGGACAGGTAAGCCCCTCAGGAACAATACTAAGAGTAGTGATATCAGGAGGGTAAAAGGAAGGTAGGGGAAGAAAGGGGGGATTGATCACAATGATCTACATGTGAGCCCCTCCCAGGGGGATGGACAACAGTTAAGGGAGACATTGGTCAGTGTAAGACATGAAAAATAATAATTTTTTTACCCTTCCACCTCCCCGCTGTCGAAAAAAATAATAATTTATAAATTATCAAGAGTTTATGAGGAAGGGAGGGTGTGGGAGGAAGGGGAAAAATGAGCTGATACCAAGAGCTCAAGTAGAAAGAAAATGTTTTGAAAATGATGATGACACCATATGTACAAATGTGCTTGACACGATAGATGGATGAATGGCTGTGATAAGAGATGTATGAGAACCTCAATAAAATATTTTTTCTAATAGTAAATATTTTGGTAGGTGTGTTAGTCCGGGCAGACTAGAGGAACAAATTTCATAGACACACATGTAAGTATAAGGGAAAAGGTTTATATACAAAAGGAATGTGACACCGAGAAGACACCCAGCGCAGTCCAGTTCAAATTCATAAGTCTGATATTAACCCATATGCCCGAAATCAGTCTATAAGGTCTCCAACTGACTCACGAAGTCAGTGAGTGCATGAAGGCCAGTGGGTGCAGAGTCCCGGCGCTGGCGGGGGTCTCCCCATGGCTCCTCGCTTCCAGGGATCAGGGTCCATCAATAGCATGCCACCCCAGCTTCAGAGGTCTGCCTTCATCAGGGCAAAGCCGTGTGGTCTCGCCGCTGGCTCCTCCAACTTCTCAGAGGCTGCATCTTGTCTTTCCCGTGATTAATTTTCTCTGAGACTAACTCCCAACAACTGGGGAAGATAGCTTCTCATCTTCACGAGGGAAATATCGCGAGATTTCCCAGAAATCTCAGGAGAAAGCCATGCCCACACAGAGCCCTCATTGGCTACTCAATGGCTATCTCCAGATTAACAGGCTAGACTCCACCCCTACATTTCAATCATAAAATTAACATAAGCACATGACTGCCACAGTAGGTTAATAATATTTTAGCAATTCTGTTACTAAATAACCAAAATCTAGGTTTCCTCAAGACATTATTTCAGTTATTTTAAAAAGTAATAATTAGTAGGGTTAGGGTTAGGGTAAAAAAAAAAGTGATAATTAGGGACTGCGGCCCGCGACCTTGGCGGTTCAAATCCAGCAGCAGTTCTCAGGTGCAGTGCTGGGTAATTCCCACGACCACTAGAGGGCAGTAAGGCCTTTCCAAGTAATAATTAAATAATATTAGCTCTTCATATTTTCAGATAATTAACATTTCAAGAATGCATTCCATATACAGTGTTTAATTGAAATTCATTCAATTTTTAGGAGTTTTTTCTTTATTACTCTAGAAAAAGGATTTTGGTTAACTCCAGCAATTGTCTCACTTTCATATATCAGAAGTTATAGATCTATGAGTTGACTCAAATATTTTGAATCAAGTATGTACCATTTCTCAGAAAGTTACCCAGACACATTTAAAAAGTAATATTTGTAGTTGTTGAAAAACATATTTTTATTGGCATATCTTACTCATTCTATACCCCTTTCCTTCCCATATAGTCTATTTTCCCTGACTTCCTTTCATTAGAAAATATAAATTTGAGGCGAATAATATGTTTGTAAGCAGCATTATCTTTTTGCATTTCAGGTAAAATTGATTGCATTTAATCAATTGAATGTTCACCCAACTATCTTGTAGCTCTTGCCCAATAAGTCTGAGCCATGGTTTCATCATCTTGTGTACAAGAAGCAACTGGTTATGCTCCATTTTAAAAACCAGTAATTAGTTTCTCCAAATAATTGTAAAAAAATGATGCAATCTTTAAGCCTTGGGGACAAAAGGCAGACTTTAGAGGATATGGTCCCTTGGCAATGCCAGCTTGTTTTAAGTTTGTGGTACCCACACTTGGGCAAGGCTTTCAAGCCTACTGAAAAGAGCAGAGAATCAATGAAGTCTGGTTTGGAAGTTTATTTACAAAGACCCAGAATGACTCAATCATAGAGACACAGGAAAGTCACAAGTCTTAAAGCTCCAGGATCAATAAAGTCTGATCTGTAGAATTCTTTCAATAAGGTGATATAGAAATTCATCCATATATTATAGAGGAGAACCAAAGGATTACACCTATACTCTTGACTTGGACAAGGACATTGTAAACATGAAAAGAGTAAGCATCATTTGCTATTGCATACATTTTTTGCCCTACCTGCATCCCTTCACCTCCTTTTTCTGGTCTTCCTGTACCTTTTACTCACTGCTGTTTTTTCTTCCTTACTACTTATTCTTAATAGAATAGTTACAATATTTTCTACTGTTCCTTTATGAAAATGAAATTAGGTGCTTTTACCAACAACTTGTTTAATAATAGAGTACATATTTTACTCTCCTAATTTAATCTGCTCCTGGATTGTAAAGTATTTTGAAAGTTATGAACCCTTCAAACAATATAAGAATATTGCCAATCTTTTCCTTGAAAAATGTATTGTGCATGTGTGTGTGTGTGTGTGTGTGCATGCCTGCATGTGCATGTAATGTGCCATGAAATGTATAGCATAATTCAAAAGATGGGTAGAATGAATCCAGAATCACTATAAAGAAGTTTCTGTTAAGAGAATTTGTTGAACCTAAATTTTAATCCTGAATCTATGACATTGGAAAATTTTCTTCTCTCTTGGCCTCTTCAGCTAATCTTTGAGAAAGAAACACAAATTAACATTTTAGTTCCTTCCAAGCATAGTCATCTAAGATTTATTTCATGATGTAATCCTTCTCTATGCCCTACTTTATTTGATGACGATAAAGGCTTATTGAAAGTTAGTTCTTTTGTCACAGAATTGCCCAACAGAACTTAAGATATTGACACCAGATATGGTATCCCCAGTACAATTATTCTTATAAGTCTTGCTCTTTGCTGAAATAAAGGGATTTTAAGTCACCATACTGACTCATTTTCAGAGCTGTCCATGGAGATACATTCTCAGATTTTAAATGACTAGTTTACTCTAGGAGTTATTTTCTGAAATTAACTTCAATACTATCATGCATCCTGATATTCTTTTCTAAATCCAGCTAATTGCTTAACAGATGCTATGAAACCATAGTCACATCACTGAATAAGATTTCTTTCTTTTCCAATATCAGAGGCAATTGGGATCTTGAGTGAGACTGCCATTCATAAATAATCATATCCTAAAATGAATCAGTTATAGTAAAAATATTTTAGCTTACTCTAGATCTGTATTTTCCTTTCTGCTTGTCCCCATAAAATATTGCCTAATAACTTTTACTGTGATTCGCTTTAAACATTTACAATTTGGAGATAATGCCAATATACACCTATAGATGGTTTTAGCAAGAGTTACATAGATTAATGCATATAGTTCAGTTAAGCGTGAGTTCTAAAGAAACCCAAAGCAAATTCCCTGTGATTGAGTTGATTCTAAGTCATAAATATCCAATAGGACAGAATAACTGTTCCTGTGAGTTTCCAAGGCAGTAAATCTTTTTTTTGTTGTTGGTTTTTTTTTGGGGGGCATCACTGCCCTCTGGTGGTGGAGTAGGAGGCCCAGCCTTTGCTCCTGTGGAGCTGATGCTGGAATTGAACCTCCATCCCAGTGGGCTGCAGTCCCGCACAAACCACTATGCCACTGGGGCTCAGCCTCCAAGACCTCAAATCTTTATGGAAGTAAAGACTCATCTTTCTCCGGTGGATTGACTGTTGGGTTTGAACTGCTGACCTTGTAGTTCGTAGTCCAACTGGTCTCCAACTACATGGCGAGGGGTTCTCATAAGATGTTTGTATTACGGGGCTTTAAAATATTTGTGGAAAAACCACATTATCTTTTAATATTAATTTTCATATTATGTATGAACATCTACTAATAGAGCCAGCTCCATTACCGTGATAAACTCACGTAACCTGTAGTTCAACTGGCAGAGTCATAGGTCTGAGATGACTCCTGCTTTTCTTGCAAGCAACATGGTGTCCAACTAGCAGAGTCATACACCTTGGAGCAGTAAAGCAACCTAAACAGTAAGCAATTTAGAAGTCTCCATTCTCTGGGGGTTTCAGGATAACTGATGTTTCTGAAATGCTTTCCAAATTGAAGAGCTGTTTGCCTTTAGGTTCACAGAAGAAGTCCAGGACCACCTTATATTCTCCCTTGAGTTCTCACCAAACATCTAGGAATGGAAAAGCAGAGCTGGGGGGAACCAAAGAAATAAATGCAGTCCATTGCAAGACAACTGACATTTTAGAGGGATAACAGATAAGGGTGGTGAGTGACAATTGTTTCCGTTGGTAGTGTGGACAATCCTGGGGTAAAAATGACCAGTATTTCAGAGAAGAGACCTATTGTTTCCATTAATGTGGGCACTAAGCAAAGACCTTTTTATGGCTGCTATTGAAACAGTTGCTAGTAGCTGGAAGTAAAACTATTTTCTTAACATGTCAAAAGTTTTATATGTCTTCTTTTAGGTCATGGCTCTAAATCTGGTTTTATAGAGTAGAATGCTAATTATTTTAAAATTTCAGACTTTAGTAAAAACATATTTTACTTGTAAGTATTATAGTAGTTAGGGATAAATGTTGTTCTTTCCAAATGCTTGTCAGTTCATTTAAACTCATAGTGACGCTAAGTATAACAGAAAAAGAAACATTGCCTTGTCCTGCACCATCTTGAAAATTCTTATGCTTGAGCCTATTGTGGAATGCATTATTTTAATCCAGCTTATGGAGTGTCTTCCTCTCATTTTTGGCCCTCTGCTCTAATGAAGCATGCTGTCTTTTTCTAGGAATGGGTCTTGCCTGATGACATGTCAAAAGTATGTGAGATGAAGTCTTGCTATTCTCACTTTCTTTGAAAAAAAAAAAGCATTTTGGCTTTACTTCCTCTAAGACAAAGTCACTTGGGCTTCTGGAAGCCCATGGCATTTTCAACATGCTTTGCCAGCACCACAATACAAATGCAGCCAATGAGGCTTTCTGCCCTGCTCTGACGTACGAAGTGCCTGAAGATTCCTTGGCCCTGGTCATGCACATCTTAGTTCTGAACAAAGATATCATTGACCTTTAATGCTTTACACAAGTTTTTGTGCTACAGATTTGTCCAGTGGACTATTTTGTTTGATTTCTTGACTGTTGCCTGCATGATCATTGAATGTAAATTCAAGTAAAATTAAATCCTTGACGTCAACCTGTTCTCTACTTCTTATGATATTGCCTGTCTCCCCCAAGCCCCCCAAAAGCTGATAGATTATTTTACTTCAGTTTCATTTATATTTCACAATTTATTCATGCTTTGAATTTTATATATATTTTTAGTTTGATTTCTAGGCATTCTGTCTTTATTTTACACAAATAAGTATTTTAAAATACAGGATCATCTATTTTACTCATATAAATTATAAAACATATATGTAATAATTTAAAAAATATTGACTTTAACGATGCACTTGAGATACAGACTAACCTGAGGGTTGATAGGGAGTTTAATGGGAGGAAGAAGCTCTTGAAATAATTTGGCTTACTTCCATGTTTTTAGGTTTAACTCTGAGTTTTATAATTTCTTTTTGGAAATCACTACTTGATCAATTCATAGCTTGTTTAAAGCAAACAGGTACAATAACAACCCTAATATTAATCTTGAAAAAAACTGAAAATGCACATTTTACAATTTGCTGAATTTCACCTATGACCCAAATAGTAATAGCACTACATGCTCTCTAGTTTTCTAAGTAGATCATTCCCTCTCTTCACTCTGCTCTCCACATCTCACATTCACTTACCTACTTGTACTTTCTTTGCAGTGCCATTCAGTCACTTCCAGCTCATGAGGAGAGCACGACTCCATGGAGTTTTAATGGCTGCTTTTTGGAAGTAAGTGGCCAGGTCATTTCCAAAGCCCCTGTGCTACGATGCCAGTCTCCAGTCTTTCCGTTAGCAGCTGAGAATACGAACTGCTTACATCACAGAGGCACTGCACATACTTACTAAGACATCAATTGTACTTCATAAATAGATATATGTCATAAATCATTTCTTCCCTCCTTGACTGGTGGGTACTTTAGACTTCTAGTTTGCTTCCCTAGCTGTACACTATTCATCATACAAAATTCTATCTATATTCCAATTTGAGTCATTTATAAAATTTTTGAAGCTTATCTTTGTTCAATCATTGATGAATGCCAAATCTCCTCACCTATGACCTTTCATATTACAGACTTTAAATATTCTCCTATATTGTAAAGGTGTATCTCAGAACTCCAATTACAAGTATTAATCATGATTAATGATAACAAACACATGCCTTCAAACCCAACTTGTTGAAATGAGTCGTTTATTTCATTGGCATTTTATTTTCCTAGCAACTCTTTGAAAGATGAATATAAACAACTATTTTGTTGTCTCAGCATTTCATATAGTGGCTAATTCATGTAGGTTTGTAGAGCAAAGAGAATAGCTTCACACTGTAGCCATTACGATGTTTTTCCTGATAAATAATGAAATGTTACCCAATTAAGCTTTTTGGAAGTATAAGGCTCAACTCTAATTTAATAAATCTTTCATTTTTAGACTTATAGAATCAATAAATCATCTTCTAATCAAAATTTCAAGAAAACAATTCCATTGCATCAAAAAGGCATGATCTAGATGATCTCGTTGTCTGGCCTCTCAAACATTTTTGATATTTTTTTCCTGAAAAATCAAGAAGAAAATCAAGAGGGTGTAAGTATGATAGATTTTTAAAAAGCTATCAATCTATTCTTTTCCTACAAATTCTATATAACAATTCCAATTTTATACTTGATAATTGTTTTCCCTTTATGTATGAGAAAAACATATTGTGGTAAGTCCGTATGAGTCAATGTAGTGGATTCAGAAGCACGCTATATTTTAGTCCAGGTAAGTTATGAAACATTTCTTAATTCCCTATGGAAAGAAAAAATTCTAGAATCTTGTGAAACAATATGTCATCAGAGTTGCATTACCTGTCTATAGGCTCTGAATAGAATATCATGTCCTTGCTTAAAAAAAAGTTGAATTAAAAAGTATCATTGAAGGTAATCTAGAGCTCTTTCTTATTTAGAGCCAGTAAAGAATGTACATTATTTACAGCTATATTTATTTCAGCAAAGAAGAAGTTGCTATCATATTAGATTCTTTAGCATTTTGTTTGAGAAACAAATTATTGGGGCTGAGCCCCGGTGGCGTAGTGGTTGTGCGCGGGACTGCGGCCCACTGGGACGGAGGTTCAATTCCAGCAGTGGGGCTGGGCCTCCTACTCCCACCGCCGGAGAGCAGTGATGTCCCCACCAAAAAAAATTATTTAAGTTTCTCTGTTGGAAAGGACTTAAGGTTGCAAACTAGAAGACTTCCTTTAAAATCATGCTGCAAGGAATAAAATCTGTAGGGGACAAGAGAGTCAAAATACACCAGAATGCTTTGATAGTCCTTAGAGATGTGCAAATGCCAAAATGATTAAGTTGAATAGTGAGTGATGATTTGTATAAGGACATATATTTTGTAGAAACAAACCAAAATTTATTGAAAAACTATGGTTCAAGCACTGAAGAATAAATATGATGTGATATTATCCTTATAATTTTACATTAAAAAGCTCCAATTCAGACTACGAGTGCTATCAAAGTTGTTTTGAAGGCTTGTGAGAAGTAATAATACAATAACAAGTAAAATAAAGGATTTAGTGCTGGTTTAGTCTGGAATAATTGATAATAGTAAATAAACAGGATAGGGGTAATAAAAAAACCATCACTGAGGAACTTAAAGCCAAGTCATTGAAATAGCCCTGGAAACATAGTGCTTGTTTAGAACAAAGCAGATACAACTGTTTTTTCATGCTAGAAACCTGCTTATTCTGTGTCCAGGGAATAAATCTAAGACCAACGAATAAGAGGTGCACCAAATTAGAATTTATCTTACAGAACAGTTATCATCAAAAGCAATGTTAACAGCATCAGAAAAGAAAAAGCAGTCAGCATTAAAAAAAAATAGAATACTATTATGTTTTAAAACGCATGGATTTCTTACTCATTTAAAGTAATTGTCTGCGAACAATATGTCCTTTTGGTAGGAATGAAGGTATCCAAATAAAAGAATGAATGGTTGACATAAATAACCTTTAAGTTTCATTCAGTACAGAGTATATGCTGAATTGCTTTTTATCAGCTCATCTGTAGTTCTTTTTTCTTCTTTTCAAAGTATAAATATATATATATATATATATATTTATTATACTGGATTTGAAATCCTTGAATCATTCACATGCTGTATTTAACCTCTGTGATTCTTTCTCTTTATCAAGTATGAAATTAAACTGTTACCTATCTTGTAGGATTTTATTAAAGCTTACTTTCAAAATTACTCTGAAATTCTATGCAAATTAAAAACAATTTTTTGGGGGGGGCATCACTGCCTTGGTGGGGGTAGGAGCAAATTAAAATTTTATATCATCATTTTTCTAGTTTCTTTTTTCCCTGTGATTCCATGCCCTTAGTCCTTAGTGTTTCCTCTCTTATTGTTGTTTGACATTTTAAAATTATAGTAAAATATTGTTGTTTGATATTTCAAAATTAATTATAGTAAAATGAAATCAATTTGCCAGTTGAGTTGCCTGCATTGAAACCTCATCATAACATACTGAGTCTCCTTCCTAACTAGACTTTTCGTTCCTTCAATGTAAATCCTAATAAAAAGTATCTTTTCATTAGCCGTGACAATCATTTCCTTTTTTTTCTTTTGAGTCTATCGACGATATCACTGTTCTTACAGTGATAGCATGGATAATGGCAAGGAGTGAAAATTGGAATCGTTAACTTACTCTGATTTCCCCCTTCTCAGATTAAACCCAGCTCCCATGGCCATAAAGAATCACACGCTGGTAACAGAATTCATCCTGCTGGGAATCCCCCACACACAGGGACAGGAAACGGTGCTCTTTGTTGTTTTTCTCATCTTCTACCTCTGCACTCTGGTAGGAAATCTGCTGATCCTTTTAGCTGTGATGTCGGATTCCCACCTCCATACACCGATGTATTTCTTTCTGTGTAACCTGTCCGTGCTGGACATCGGGTTTTCTTCGGTGAGCACGCCGAAGATGTTGGCCAATCTGCTGGTGAGGAGCCGCGTCATCTCTCGGGGAGGCTGCATGGCCCAGGTCTTTTTCTATCACTTTTTAGGCAGCACGGAGTGCCTGCTCTACACGGTCATGGCTTACGACCGCTTTGCTGCCATCTGCCACCCCCTTCGCTACACGATCATCATGAACCGCCGGGTGTGCTCGCTGTTGGCCGCCGGTACCTGGTTTACCAGCTCCTTTCACGCCACCATTCTGACGACGCTGACCTTCCAGCTGCCATACTGCGGCTCCAATGAGGTGGACTATTTTTTCTGTGACATCTTCCCAGTCGTCAAGTTGGCCTGTGGAAACACCCTTATCATCGAGACGGTGAGCTTCACCAACATTGGCCTGGTGCCCATGACCTGCTTCCTTCTTATCCTTGCCTCCTACGTTCGGATCGTCCTCGCCATCCTCAGAATGCACTCCGCGGAAGGGAGGCGCAAGGCGGCCTCCACCTGTGTCTCCCACCTTTCGGTGGTCACCCTGTTCTTTGGTCCCTGCGCCCTCATCTACACTCAACCATCCCTGAGTGAGGTGCTGGTAACGCCAGTGCAGATCTTTGGCAATGTAGTCACCCCTATGCTGAACCCCACAATCTATACTCTGAGAAATAAAGATGTCAAGGGGGCCCTGAAGAAATTGGCCGGGGGCCAGATTGTTTCAGACTGAAGCCACTAGTCCACTAGCTCAAATTAAATAATTAAAAAAAA
>PVJH01010201.1:0-74935 GCA_004026705.1 Nesogale talazaci | reverse complement strand
CAGAACAATGTGGATGATCTCCTTGGTCATTTCCTCCTGGAGAGATGATGAGGTAAATCAGGAAGTATTGCTACAAAACCATAGGAACTTTTGTTGAACAAAAACATCAAGATGCGAAGTCATTTTTTTCTTCAACTGTCCCCAATCAAGGTAGAATTTCGATCTCTATCACTCGAAGATTTCTGCCTTCTTTCATGTAGATTTTGAAAAAGCCGTTTGGGCATCTTCGAGGACTCAAAATGTGCTCTTTTTAGATGTTCTTTGAGTTTAGGGAGCCAAACCATGCCTGAAGAAGCAGGGCTGTAGGGAGATGACATAAGGCTTTTCATTGACGTTCTCTTAGGACAGTGGTTCTCTACCTTCCTCATGCCACCACCCTATCATACAGTTTCTCATGGGGTGGTTACCTCCCCCCCCCAACCATAAAGTTGTCATTGCTACTTCCTAACTGGCATTTTGCTACTGTGATGAATGGGGTCACCCCTGTGAAACCTCCCTCGTTCAACTCCCAAAGATAGTTATGACCCACAGGTTGAGAACCGCTGTCCTGGGACATGCAGAAGCAAGTGCATTGTCATGATGGGGAAAATTTCCTCAGCTCCAATTTCCTGGGCCTTTCTTCACCATACAATTCTTAAATTTCTCAAAACCTCCTTCTCAGAAGTGCATGTGGTCATGTCCTTCAAGAAAATCTATCAAAAATGACCTCCTGGATTTCCCCCCAAACCCATTATAAGCCTCTGAGCTGACCTTTCTGATTGAATCTTGCTCTCTGGATCAAATTTGTGGATCCTGGTTCTAATTCTTCCATACAGTTATCTTTATTAGCATTGATCTTGTTTATAAAACAGAGAGAGGGATCTATATATTTTTTTCATGCCATGCTTTTGACTCATATCAAACAGCTGCTGAGTCTAAGAGGTCACTTAAATTGGAAAACTTTGCGCCATGAGAGATGCTAATTTCAGTTATTTCCATCAGTGGTGATTCTGTGGCTGTCTTCCATCAGTTTCTGGACTTATGCCTCTGATTCTTCATTCATTGAGGTTGATTATCTTTCGCTTTGTGGTTCCATTTGAGAAGACATTCACTTTCTTTTGTTGAAAACAATATTAACAGAAACAAACAAACAATATTAGCCCTGAGCTAAAAATGGTTTGTTTCCTTGACATAATAAGTATTATTGGTTTTGGGGAGGGTCTCTTTATGAGACAAAGACAGGTATACTCACACTCCTGATAGAACTTGTCTGCAGTCATCCTCTGATTACAGAGAGATGTTGAAATATGTTTTGCTTGGCATAATCCTGGCCATCTGTGAACGGGAATCCAGGAGCACTACTTCCTTTACTTTTAACCCTCTTATAGCTGAGACTATCCTGTGGTACATTTTTGCATATGGTAGCCATGAGTTAAAAAATGACTCAACATCATCCAGTAATAACAATATAATGCTGGAAAATATAAATGGGATCGTGCCATTCACGTAGCACCTTACTATTCTCATACCAAACTCTCTTCTCCAGCTCACTCCATCATGAAATTCTTACAAAGGAAATGTTATGCTTTACAGAGGAGCACACAGCTGTTGAGTGGCGTCAACTAACCCATCAGTCCAATGTACATATACCTCCTCAGAGAACCCTTCCTGGATGAACTTTACTTTGCTCTTCACCAATCCTCTCCTCTGACTCATTCCAATATCTTTGCTTGCTATTTCCGTGTAATACGTGGCCCTGCCCGGAAACCTCTTCTTTCATTTTTCATTCAAGCTCTCTTGGTTGCAGAGGACAAGGCCCCTGTTTTGTGAGAATGCTCATGGACCTTGGAGAGTTCAAGCGCTGAAGCACCTTTAGATACTGGTAGCTTTCTTTCTCTGTGTATCTGCCAGCCTTGGCACTCTCAGGATCGGACCCCTCCCTTTCTACTAACGCTTCTGTTCTCTCACATTCTGGCTTCCATTTGTTCATTAGTTCATGCAACTGATAGTTACCAAGGGTCAGCAACATGCCACGCTCAGACCTGTCACCTATACACTTTGGGCTTGCTGTAATCCTCACTCTAAACTATAGTGTGTACTCTAGAGACACAAAGCCAGGACACTTATGATTATATCTCGATATCAAAGCATAGGCTTATATAGCAATAAGGAATATAACAGCTACTTTGTCCACACAGCAGTATAGTTCAACTCACTTTGATGGAAGGTCTCTCAACTCACGCTACTAGTCCAAGGTCAAGGAAGCTTGTCCAAGGTCAAAGAAGCAGACAGCAGAGTGCCCCCTCAGGGAAGACAAATATGGTGGGGCAGCAATAGCTGGAAGATAAGAAGTTGAGGAGTAACAGGGTGCTTAATGAAGCAGTCCCAATGGATCCTCAAGAACCATGATAAAGCAAGTCTCAATGGAACCACAAACTCTAGCAAGGTTCCTTGAACACACAGCAACACGACATGATCTGAGGGTTGGCTTGACCCATAGTAGTGCAGCACACAGTTGATGGAAAGGACTAACTCAGGCAGCTGAGCACTGATCCGATCACCAGGGATGAAGAGAGAAGGGGCTGACCTTGGAAAGTCATTCACCTCATTGCTGTGACCTGATTCCCACCAACCAATTCTCATGGAAGCCTAGCGGAAACGATAAACCTATCACAAAGAGTTCCCCTATTTTAATTCTTTTCATGTTCCTTGATTTAAATTCCTCATAAAAGAGAAGCTGACTGATTCAGTTTGTGCTGGGCCCTACATAGATTTCTTGAAGGCTGATGGCCCAGTTCCTGCTTCTCAGGAAGGTGTGGCTACTCAAGGAAGCAGGGAGTGATGTAGGCAAGACAACCCTTCTCAACTAGACCATAAACATTCTCCAGTCTTCCCTGCTACTGTTGCTAGCTTTAACCATAATTTGCACACAGCAAGTGAACCACACTCATGGGACTCATCTCTTGTTTCCCTGGAGCTTGACTAAGCATCACAATACTTCTCAAAGAATGCCAAGTCAGTTGGACTGAGTCAACTTCGACTCATGATGGATCCTATGCATGGCAGAACTTGGCTTCACAAAATTTTCAATGACTCACTTTTGGGGAAATAGATTCCTAGACCTTTCTTCTGAGGTGCCTGTGTGCAGACTTGAGCCATCAACTCGAGGTGAACAGGGTGCATGTTACCCCTCTGGACTCCCCAGGGACTCCTCCCAAAGAAGGCACAGCTAGCTTCTGGAGTGTTTTAAGCGGTAGAAGGTGGCAGGTCACAGCATCTAAAGGTACGGCTTGGTGTTTGAAGATAAAAGTGAATCAAGAGCAAGAGGAGAATTATGGGTTACAGCAAGCAGTGGGAAAGCCAACTAGGGGCCAAACAGAGGGAAGGGATGAAGCACTAAGCCTGTGTGCTCACTCCTCTGCTCAGCCTTGCTCTGCTGCTTTGAGTTGAGCTGCTCTCTCTGAGATTGTTACCTGTAGGGTTCTCGATTGGCTTCTCCACCTCCATGTTAGTGTGTGGGTCCTTCTTCCTGTATAGCAACATGATTTTTCTAAAGGATCAAGTCATTTTCAGGAAAGAAAGGACACCCCTTGACTTCCTCCCTGCCACAAGTACCCAAACTGTAAGGGGACACGCACATTCTGAATACAGGGCCCTGATTTTTTCCCATTGCCCTCTCATTTCTTATAATGCCACCCCATACGTTCTTCTCACAATGGACATTAGCATTCTTGCCTCCTTGCCTTAGGCAATATTATTTTTTTCCTCTCCCTGTAATGCCTCTGAACCCCCAACAGCCCCATCTGTCCTCCACAGCCTTATCATTCCCTCCCCTTCCCACAGTCCAAAGGTGAAGTTCTCCACTGTGTTATCGCAGCCTGTAGTTTATATGTCTAACCTTAGTCACTATTTGTTGTACAATGGTTTGCTTCCTCCCTGGGACTGTGTGCATTTTCATGGGAAGGGATTCTGTCTCTTCTGATTCGTTTTCAAACACTAGTAAAGTCCTGAAAACTATTTTTTTTTTTGAAGCAAGGATGTTCACGCAGGCCATCGTTGTCTTTTCAAAGTGTGATGTGCTTTTGAACAAGACAGAGAGCTCTCCTGTGCTGATAGTGTAACTGGCTTTGGATATCCCCCTGCTCATTTCCTGACTAGCGACAGACAGCCTAGCGTTCTTCTGGGTCAAACGGCACTTCATTTGCAATGTAGCTTATAAGTATTTTAAATAACTAAAAAAATGTCACTTTGAAGACAAAGGAAGGGTAGCCCTCCAAGAGGAAAAGTCAGGCATTGTCAATCCTCTTTGTCTGAGTTTGTTTACCCTATGAAAATAAAGATTGGGTTAAATATTTTCTTCCTTTTAACCCTGAAGTAATATTATCTCGATGCTTCTGCTTAATCAGCATTGAGCATGCACACGTGCTCATTGTGGCTAACAATGGAAAAGTGGGTTAGGGGTGATGGAGGACGATGTAAGCTATGAAAATAATAATCTAACTCATCAAGGATTTGTAAGGAAGGGCAGGGGTGGGAGGGGGGAGAGCTGATGAGCTGCCATCAGGGGCTGGAGTGGGAAGGGACTGCTTTGAGAATGAGGAAGGCCGCGTATGGGCAAATGTGCTCGACACACTGGATGAAGGTATGGATTGTGGTAAGAGATGTAAGAACCCCCAGTAGCAGTATTGAAACACAAAAAAGAAATACAATAAGAAATTGTCTACACGAATGCGGGAAAGCATGCGATCAAGTTTCTTTCTTTTTTTTTTTTTTTTTAATTCTAGTCATGGGTGTGCCAATACACGAAGGGAACGCTTCTGCGATGACTCTGTTTCTTTAAGAGATCACGGTTGTTAGGTTAGAAGATCATTGAACCATATGAGGGTCAATAAAAGAATAAAAAGTCCCTGGTTAGTGATCTGAGTACAAGGAACTTGATCCCTGTCTCCTATCTGTATGCCCACATGCTGCTGACAACCGAGGGGGAAGCGTTCTGTCCTCAGCAGCCTGCCTCTGTCCACGATGGTTTCTGGAAGACTGATTAAGCTCCTGGTTTTTGAGCTCCTTGAACTGGCTGCTTTCGCCATCCCCACGCTGGTGATTATGGAGCAGTTTGCCACCGCCTATCAAAAGACCAGGACAGTCTTGGAGACAACGCACTACTGGCTTATTGTTTCCGGTTCGATTGCCTATGTGGCCTCAGTGATTCTATTGATCTGGGTTCCCGTCAAAGTGCTCCTATACAAGAAACATCATCTCCGCAAAAAAATTAAAGGATGGTAAGTAAAGACAGGCGCCCAGGGGACGCAGTGGGTCAAACTCTGGACTCTTCACTGAGACGTCAGTGCTTGGAACCCACCAGCTTCACGAAAGATCCGTGTGGCAGGCAGTCTCAGGACCCTGTTGGGGTAGCCCTACCTTGCCCAGTGAATTGGGTCTGGACGAATTGCAATCAACTCCGTGGTAGTGGCTTAAGAGCTGTTGATTTGGGGTGTAAGGGGATGAATTTTTTTTAGAAGGCTTTGGATGTGTGTGGAATCCCTGGGGTGCTTTCACAGATGTATTATGTACATGTAAGAAGTTAACCGAAGAAATGTACATTGGGTGACATTCATGGGACATGAAATCACTGTTCCTATAGATGTATTGATGCATCCTTTGCACATGCGCTGAGGTCATGTTTTAAAAGTGTAGTAACACAGTACATGTGCTAGGAAGACTAGAGTTTAGCAAGAACTTGTGATAATTTGAGTAGAGAATGTGGGACCTAATTCTTCTATACTGTATGCTAAACTGCATCAAGCTATTGTAGTTAATGTAAAAAAAACCCCATAATCTCAAGATTGTACCATGAAATTTTACTTACATACAACTGAAGGCTGTGTCTATTTTTTAATGTTCCCAATGGCATTTCTTTGCTGATCTACAGCATACTTTGACCATTCACCCACGGAGAAATTTATGCCTTTGATTCCTTTACTTAGATTTTAGATAATACTGTAGTAGGTTGATAAGCTCTCTATCCTCGAGGGGGAAGAATTATCCAATGATAAGACAGAAATACATTAAATAAGCCAAGATTTAATCAACAATTCAGCTGATGACTATGTAGATCCACCTGAAGGTATTGGGAACAAATCGTCTCTGTTACATTAGTGGATATCTTTCAAGATATTCAAAGGTGCCTCTACCCAATCTAGAATATCATTAGCATGTAACTCTTCTTTTGTGCTGGTCTTTCAAAGTAGAAATTTGAAATTACATGTGCTAACACCCAAGGGATTCCCTGCACACACATCCAAATTCTTAAAAAAAGAAAACAACGCAGGACATTGATAAGCAGGGAACTGAGAAGTGGAACATAAGCTGGCTTTGAACCCAAACCAAACTCACAACCATGGAATCGATGGCGATTCTAGAAAAGCAGATAGGAAGAGCAAAACACCTAGACCTATGGGTGGGAGAACGACAGAGGAAAAACGCCATTCATGAAGTGCTCTGTAGGTACAGATACCAGATGTGCCCTCACTCAGCCTTGCCAAGAGACTTGTAGTTCCCCATTGGCTAAGCTCTTGAGGGGTTGCTGGAAGAAATAGTTTTGTTGTGAGCAGCAGGATTGAGGGGCTTTGTAAACTGTAATTCAGAGCCCTAGGACTCCCTGACCCATAGAGTTGGAGTGAGAATTGAGAGTCTTCTATCCCTCACAATCCCCCAAATGTCTTTTTGACTAAGACTCTTGGTTGAGCAGGATGTTTTCAAGGAATGAGGACAAGTTCAATAGCACAGGATAAAACATGGGGAAGCTGACTCGCACACGCCCAAGAAATCACTCCCAGGTTGGCTGTGACATTGCCTCAAATCTCTAGGATCTTTGGTTCCCAATGTCATTCACGCAACAAACCTTCACATATTCATTCTTACACTTCTTTTCCTTTTATTTTTTAATTTTTATTTTGGGCATCACTGCCCTCTGGTGGTCGTGGGACCTACCCAGCGCTGCTCCCGAGAGCCGCCGCTGGATTTGAACCTCTAAGCCCGCGGCCGCAGTCCCACACTCCACCACTTACACCACCGGAGCTCAGCCCTCTTATACTTTTTTTTTTCTATTTTTATTTAAATGTTTTCCCCCTCGACTTCTTCTTTGAGTTACCATCACTTCTTTCTTGATCACTTATCAGATGCCATTAACTTTATTTATGAATTCCATTTCATTAGAAGTCACGTTTTGAAGTAGGCCTTTTCAGGAGTCTATTATTCCTGAGAGAGAACTAATGACTAGAGGAGTCAGTCAACTTGTGCACAGAAGAGTCAGGGATTAGATCCAGGTCTAGGTAACGCCATCTTTGTTATCTAAATATGACTCTACCCTGCTTCTTTGAGAGTTAAAAATCCTAGTTGTAAAAGAAGGGGGTTAGAGATTAATAGAGAGAGAGTCACTTTTAAGTGGGGCAATGTTTTAAATATGGGTCTGCTGACTGCAAGATAAGGCTTTCTGCTCCGAAACTTACAGTCTCAGAAATCCCAGGGAGTAGTTTAATAATGTTTTTTCGTGTCGCCGTGGAGTCAGAAATAAGTCGAAGGCAGCAGGTTGGGGTTGCTGGCTTTGCTGTTGTTCTTTTTCCGTGCACATCGTACACCTCTGGTGGCAGCTAGATCTTTCCGTCCTCTGGCATGGCATGTCCTCCATGCTGAGGTACATGGGCTACCCCAGGGGTCTCTTCAGTCCTCCCCCTTCTTTTTGTGGGTGTGGCTGGCCACGCCCCAAGTTTGGCAAATAACGGAGTTGTTAGGCTTTCATGGAAACTGTGACACTATTTCCTCATGACCTCCTTCACATCTCAATCAGATCGCTATCGCTTCATATCAGAGCAAGGACCCAGCAGTCACTGAGCACTGCCCTGGGAGCTTGACACCTCTGTGGATGACATTTGTACTTTGCAGTCGTCCAGGGAGCTAGGTTCTGGGGTTCCTCAATTTTTACACAGTTAAAAAAAGAATGGTGAACTTTGTCACACAATAAAGCTATGACTCAGTGCAGCTGGGATTTGGTCAACCCCGAGCTTTCGGGCACTCTGCTCTTTCCAGTATCTGGTGTGACTTTTCCTTTGCCCCTTTGGACATTGAGCGGCAGGTGTGTTTCAAGAAATATGCAAATGTCTGCTGCACATGAAGATATTTGGACCTCAGGATAGGTTATCCTGAAAAATGTGTGTGTATATATATATATATATGCACAAACACATACATATATGCACATGCATATATGTATATATGTACGTATATGTATTCAAGCATCTTGGACTTCACGTCTTAATCTCAATGTTACAATGTTGCAACCACAACTACCACTGTAGAGAGTGTGCATTGGAAACATGGGCTGCTTTAAGAGAGTGCTTCATAAAATAGTTGATTGCAGCATGTTTTAGAGGCCGTTGGCATCTACTAATGGAATGCTGGCATCAGGAGCCACTGCCAGGAGGCTAATGCTCAGGAAGCAGAGACATATGCTGGCAAAGGGCACAACTCAGTTTTTCAGCTCTGAGGGAGCAGACCTGGATTCCTATTTCAACTCGGACACTGCCAATGAGGCCTCCTGTGAAATATTTAACATCTCCAAACTTTCCCTTTTTTTTTCTCCCATGTCCCAAACCGAGATAACAGAATGCTCTCAGAGCATTGTTTTGAGAAATTGAATAAGATTGCACACCTAAAATTCCTTGCTGAATGCCTGATATGCAGTTGCTGTGAGATGCTGGTGAGTGGCCCTGACTTAGGGGAACAACAGAAGGGAACAGGAAATGCCACTGAGTCCTGGGTTGTCTTCATGGCCATTGGTTTGCTCAGGTTCATGGATGAAAGCTCCGTGCATCTTGGGTTAGACTAGACTCAATTCTGCTGGGATCCATAGGGTTTTCGCTGGCTGTTTTTCAGAAGTGAGTGATCCTTTCTTCTTAGTCCCTCTTAGTCTGGAAGCCCCCCAGAAGCCTGGCTACCACGAGTGACATTGTTACTGTTTTAAATATGAGTGGCATCATTTCCAGCACCACAGTATCTTGCAAACCGCCACAGTAAGACACACTGAAAGTCCCTAGGATGTGGCGACATACAACAAACAATTGTAGAATTGCCTCAGTCTGAAATGAATTGGTTCCACTTCAAATGTAATCACATCTGATACTGTGAACGATATTAAGGAGGGCTAGAAGTAGGTTGTAAAACTGAAGAACGTGTCTAACCACTATTCCTGGATTTGGGAGGTTTCTTGAGATTTCTTTTGTCCCTTGAGAATAATAACTGCCTAGTAATCACATTATGAACTAGTCAGGTGTTCTCATGTCACACAGTTATTTTATTTCATCTTCTCATTTGAAATGCACAGGAGTGTAGAGAGGCCGACCCACATCAGCCAGGCTCACCTGGTAAGGGCAGGGGCCATCTGCAGAAGCTCAAGACATAACACTAAATCATCAGGAGATTCAGAACTTTGGCTTCTTATAGTTCCAGAACTCTAGGCTTGTTGAACGTGTCCTTGTTTTCATTTTAGACTTTTCATTGTGAAGTTAGGGAAGGTTTGCAGAGCCATCACCAGTTTTATGTTCAACAGTCCCAATACACATTTTGGTACATCTCATTCATTGCAAGCCCTCCAAGATGTCATCTCACTTCCTCCCTGTGCTTCCTGTTTCTCTTCCTCCTTCTTTCTTAACCCTCTGAACTTCAACATTGGAGAGAGGATACCTCTTTTATCTTGAAGACAATCTGTTGAATATTTGAGGTGACTTCAGTTCCAGACCCGAAGGACATAGTCTTGGGGATCCCACCTGTTTCGATCTGACCAGTGAACTTGATCTCTTCGATGATTTTGAGTTTTCTGTTTCATGTATCCCTGCACTCTGTCCAGCACTTTCTACTGGGATCCCTTCCAGAGCAGCTGGTTATGGTATCTGGACACCATCTAGCCCTGGTCTCAGCACTCAGATCACAGCTAATTGTTTTCATATACCTTTCGATTTTTATCATTTCTCTTTCCTCTGGATGGAGAGAGACTAATGTATTGCATCTTAGATGGCCTCTCATAGGTTTTTAAGTCCCCAGTCATTACCCCTCTTAGTAGAATGTAGAACATGGTCCCTGGCTTATTTTTTAGCATGCCTTTTTAAAAAGGAGGCCTGTCATCCTTTGTATTAGAACAGGAAGACATTCAAGTCTAGTGGGGAATGAAGGTAACCTATGTACCTACCCTTCAAATGGTATATTCCAGGGAATAAGAGAAATCCTTCTCAAGGTTATCAGGAAAGGAGGAAGCCAATGAGCTACAAGACTAGACATGGAGAGAGTTCATAGGGTTTGCAGACTATCTTGAGGGCCAAGATTATCTTCTCTGGAGTTCTGTAGAGTACAGTGACATCAGACTATGTCAGGAATCTAAGGGAGTATGATATTTGAAAGACTACAGTATTTTGGGCCACATTTTGTTTTGCCAAAGTCCTTGCAAAAGTCAATAAGATTTTGAGAGTGATGTGTTTTAATTAATGATGGAGATAATAGCAGCTGTAGTAAAAGAATAGAAAATATGTAGTGAACAATTGCTATGCACAAGTAGAAACACACATTATTTTAGTAAATTTCCTGCATCCATGTCCCAGGATTGTTGGGACCAAGTACCACGTCCTGAGTGGTTGATAAGAACTGAAATGTGATTTCTTAAAATTCCAGAGGCTAGAAATCAGAAATCTAGGTAGCAACAGGGAGACATTGGTCTTTCGGAAAGCTGTAGGGGAGAATGTGCTCCAAATGTCTCTCTGCACTTGGCAGTCCTTGGCTTGTTGACACACTCTGTCTCCATGGATGCTTCTTCTTCCAATTGGACCAACGGCTGCCCTAATATGATGTTAGCCCACGATAACTGATGATAGCTGTGAAGGATGCTTGCAAATCAGGTAACCTTCCCTGATGTGGGAGACTGATGTAAAGTCATATTTTAGGGGTACACAATGCAACCCATCACACTATTAATACTTTAGAGATGAGAGGGATTATAATCCCAATTTTATACTTGAGCCAAGAGGCACACAGAAAGGCAAAAAATGACCTAGTCGTAGGCATCAAAGTCTTCATGGGTCCTGAATCATCTGCTCTCTGTCCTGCCATACTGCCCTCTAGAAGCAAGCGCAGTGAAGCACAAGGCGCCATGAACTTTGATGCTTCCTGGGAAAGACTAGTTCACAGGAAGGGACTAGAGCTCAGAGCCCTGAGAAGGCCTGTGAGAAAGCAATCACTGATTCACGGTGACTATGAATCAGTGAATCTGAGGAATCTGCCTCCTGCGCTCCCCCCAAGCACGTCTTTTTCTTTCCGGTGTTTCTGCAGCTCTGCGACCTCTCTGCTGTGTTTGACCATGGCCTCCTTCTTCCTTGCCGGCTCACATCCAGTCAACCAGCAAGCACCTGTTGCCTTTGGCTCTTCTCCCCCTGCCCTGCTCTCTCCCTCCCGGCTTCAGCTTCCATTGATTCTTTCCTTTTCATGGCTCCTGCATCAGCTTCTTGTGTTCTCTGGCTGTCTTCTGTTTCCAGCCCCCAAACTGAAAACTCATGGCCTTTGAGTTGATTCTGAATCTTTGTGGCCCTTTATAGACTTCCGGAAACTGTCCCTCTTGACCAGAGCAGGCAGTCTCTTTCTCCCTTGGAGTACTGGTGGGTTTGAACCCTGGACCTTGAAACAATGACCTCACAGCACATCAAGGATTTGCTTCTTATTCCAATTAGGTCCTGAATTCTAAGGGGACTATGCGCTTGAGTTTCTGGCGTATTTCCACATTCTTCATAAATTCAGATCCAATGTCAGATCATTGATCTTGCTATTGTTCAGGGAAATGTAAAGAACTTTGTGTGTGTGTGTGTGTGTGTGTGTGTGTGGCATCACTGCCCTGGTGGGACTAGGAAGCCCAGCCTTGCTTCTGGAGAGATGCTGCTGGATTTGAACCATCAACCCTGTGGGCTGTAGTCCTGCACACAATTATTATGCCACTAGGGCTCAGTCTGAAGAACATTTTATTAACTAATCAGGGACTGTGGCAACCCTTACTAACTGAGGTCCTTGCCTCTGCTGCTTCTCTCACGCTTATCTCCTCTCAGACCTTGGTGACCACATCATCTGTTCCTCTGTGTGAATAAATAGTTTGTGACAATGTGCCATTACCCCATAGGCTTTTAAAACTGGAGAGACTCTTGAGAGTTTATCTCAGTGAAGTATGTCTCCTAATTCAGACTGTCTTCTTCTGATGTTATAAGTCATTCGCTCATTTGTGAATCTTTAATTCTTATTTCCTTGTGTTTTAAATCAGACCAGCCACCTTGGAAGTTGTTTCCAAATCTCTGTCACCCTTCACATCTGATGTACTCTCTTGATTTTAATTTTTCAAAGTTTTATTGGTGTTTCATCCACTCATACAGTTCCATAGTTACACCATATCAAGAAGAGTTGTGTAAACATGTTTTCCTCAAACGACGGCCCAGGGGCCACATGAGGCCCACCAAAGACATTTGTCCGGCCCGTTGGGCGTTTTTGCTATTACTACTGTCCTGCTTAGTAGCTGATTCATCCCGGACCCATAGTAAATTTATTCATAGTTTTTTTTTTAAACTCTAGTCCTGCCCTCCAACGGTCTTAGGGACAGTGAACTGGCCCCTGTTTAAAAAGTTTGAGGGGGAAATAAAAAGTTTGAGGGTCTCTGGTTGTAGAGTCTTTACCACGATTAGTTTTAGAACATTTTCTTTCCCCCATACTTGTTATTTATGTTTTTTTTTTCAATTTTGGCAAAAATATGCACAACAAAACACTCACCAATCCAACAAGTCTTAGGTGTATCATTCAGTGCCATTGATCATACTCTCTGCTCTGCCCTCCTTTTCTGAAACCCACTGCCACACAGTCTATTTTGACTCCTAAAGCAGACTGGAACTGCTCCCTCGGGTTTCTGAGGCTGTCAATCTTGGTGGGAGCAGATGCGCCTCCTCTTTCACCCATGGTCGGAACTACCCATGGACCTCGCAGTTAGCTGCCCAGTGTATAACTCACGACATCAGGTCTCCTTCCGCTGCTTATATGCTGATGGATTTGACCACTATCACCCCTGCTTTCCTCATTTTTATTGCTCTTGGAATACTCTATCTCCTCTCATAATTTAATACTTGCCACTCCTATGATGACAACTCCCAAACTGTATTCCCATGGGTGACTTGCCTTCTGAATTCATTGTACAGCATGAGAGCTTTGCGACCCTCTGAAGGTGGGCCCACCACTCTACCGCCTCTTCTACTTCCAAACTGATCTGCTAAGCCTTTTCCAGTGCCCAGAGTTATGTCCATCCACTTCTTATTGTCTCATAGTTCCCAGACCACTGACTCTTTTGAGTTTCTGGGAAATGCTTCCTGACCTGTCAGTGTCTGCCTATGAGCTCACAGGCAGTTCAGGACTTCAATGTGTCACTGTCCTTATATCAATCAGAGTGCAGTTGACTAAAATGTCTGGAAATCCTTGCTCTCAATTCAGGGCTTCCCCATTCTGGACTTAAGCAACTGCCAAGAGCCGCTACATGCCTGGAAACCAGATTCTGCCTCACACGTAGTGCATGTCCTTAACAGCAATTAGAATGCATGAATGAACACACTTTATTTCTAAAGCCAAATCCAGTAATCTACTCTTTTTCTCTCTGAGGATCATTATGTTGGTTTTACCCATGTGCGAGTCAACTGGAGGGTGTTGAATGGTGAATCTTTTGTGTTACTTGCATGAACAGACGGTAGTGCCTTAAAGCCAAAGATGATGTCTGTTGAAAACTCTTAGTTGAAATCTTCCACCCACTGTAGCTGAACTCAGCTCTTCCTTCTTGAGCCCCTCTCCTGGGCCAGCTCGCCACACATGTGCACAGAATTCTCTTTGTAAACCCTTGCTCAATTTTCCCTCTTGAGATTTCACTGTGACCGCACATCCCTTCCGTCATCCAGTCATACAATGGTTGCATATTTGCAGTAGGTTTAGCCTGAATAGACTTTCAAAGAATTCCTCGGGAGTTTCTAACATAAATTCTCTTTCTCCTTGTTAAAATGATACCCCATCTAAAAATCAAGACTACGAGACTTTCACGTGATTGCCAGCTAATGAAAACTCAGATTTGGATCACTCATTGTCACTGACTTGATTCTAGCTTATAGAGGCCCTAGAAAGAGCAGAACTGCCTGATGGAATTTCCAAGTCTGTACTCTTCCTGGAGGAAGATGGCCCCATTCCTCTGATAATCAGATTTGAATTTGTACTCATTTATCAATGATTTCACTTGTTCATTTCATGCTGGTTCAATTTGGACTAAGTATCAGTTGTCATAGGATCGGGGAGTGTTTCGTTCTGTTGTACACCAAAATGGTATATGTGAGGACTGAGTCAAGAGCATGCAACATCTACAGGGCATCCCATAGCATCTTGGAACTTTTGAACTTGGGTTTTGTATTAGTAACTGCAAGGTAGGTGGTTCAAACCCACCAGTTCCTCAGAGGGAGAGAGATGAGGCTACTTACTCCTGTAAAGATTGAACCTTAGAAACCCTATGAAGCAAGTTGGAAATGGCTCAATGGCAGTGTGTTTGGCTTGGGGTGACTTTATGGCATGGATTTTTTTCATATCCTTTGCATGTGATGGAGGGGTGTTATTGACATTGAACAGATTCTGACTTATAATAACTCTAGGCACAGCAGAATGAGACACTACAAAACTCACAAAAAACAAACAGCAACAGCAACAACAAACAGGAAGATGTATACAGAGAGAGGCATATCTAGGACCATATCATAATTCAAAAAATATTTGCATTCATTGCTTTTGTAAGTCTGTGTGTTTTGTGCATTAAAAAATGTATTCTGAAGAGGGTCCATTGTAAATTCTGGATTTTAAGATGGGTCATTTGAAGACAAAGCAGTGAACAAGACGATCAGTTTGTTCCCATGGTGTGGCAGTCACCTAATCTGGTGTTAATTTGAGGAGTGTAGGGGTAGTCTAGTCTGTCAAGCTGGAGACAACCAATGAAATTTCTGTGTGGGCATGGATTTCTCCTGAGAATTCTGAGAAATCCAGCTGTATTTCCCCCTTGGAGGTGAGAGATTTACCGCTCAGTCCCTTGGAGTCTGTCTACTGACAAGACACAAGGCTGACTTCCTGTGAGACATCCCGGAGGGGAAGTCACATGGGCAGACTGATGGAACCAGACCTCTGAAGCCGGAAAAGCCACAAAGAGACTCCTGCCAGTGCTGAGATGCATGAGGAGGCATAGAGAGGCCCCTGCCAGGGTTGAGATGCTTCTATCACCACTGGATACCCAAGACTCTGCACCCACTGGCTGGTGATTGTCCTGGTGTCATTGCATGTGCCCTGTGAATCCGAAGAAGACTTTATAGACTGGTATCAGATACATGGGCTAACATCAGGCTTGGCGGCTTAGACTGGATTAGGTTGAGATGTTTTCACCATGTTCATTCCCTCTTATATTGAAACCTCTCCCTTATATACATATGTGTCCTTGTGAATTTGTTTTTCTAGTCTACCTGGACTCACACATATGGATTTTACACAGGGCTATGAACATGGAAGGAGAGCATAAACAATACGTAAGGAAATAATAACCAGAATTTCAGATTCAGAACCGCAGCTGAGTAGACAAACATTTCACAACTTAGGAAATCCCATGAATGGAGTAGACAGCCCTCTAAGACTGAGCCCAGCACTTCAGGAACTTGGATTTAGCGTCGAGGAAAACGGCTCAGTTAAAATCCTTTGTTAGCTTTGGTTTCGGTCATGGAGTGCCACCCCTGCCTTAGAGCAAGAAACAATACTGCTTGCTAACTTATGTGTAGAGGAACTTTGCGCAAATACCCCACACCATTCTCCATGTGTTTTCAACTTTGCATGCTTCTGAAAATACGGGGCGCTAGGGGACTCAGAATACAAACCATGTGGAACATGAGCATTATTGGCATATGTGTTAGTCAGGGCAGATTAGAGGAACAAATTTCACAGACATGCATACAGATATAAGGAAAAGGTTTATATACAAGAGGAACAGGACATTGAGCCCAGTCCAGTTCAAAGTCTTAGGTCCGATATTAACCCACATGCCCAAAATCAGTCTATAAAGTCTCCTTCCGACTCACAAAGTCACAGGTCAGTGGGTGCAGAATCCCGGCGCTGGTCTCCCCATGGCTCCTCGCTTCCAGGGCTCAGGGTCCATCAATAGCAGAAGCAACTCATCGCTGGCAGAGGTCTCCATGTGACCACCCCAACTTGAGAGGTCTGACTCCATTAGGGCAAGGCCGTGTGGTCTCTCCGACAGTACCTCCAGCTTCTCGGATGCTACCAGCTTGTCTTTTCCCTGATTCCTCGTTGCTGAGACTAACTCACAGCAACTGGGGAAGATAGCTTCTCATCTCCATGAGGGAAATATCGTGAGATTTCCCAAGAGTCTCAGGAGAAAGCCATGCCCACATAGAGGCCTCATTGGCTACTCAATGGCTATCTCCAGATTAACAGGCTAGACTCCACGCCTACATTTCAATCATAAAATTAACATAAGCGCATGACTGCCACAGCATAAATATGCATTACAATTAGAATCTTTGAGATGGGATGGAAGGTAAGGATCATGGCAGGATCAAGAAGAAAGTCTTAATAATTTGAAAAAGTTGAACATTTTTAATACATAGTCATAGAAATTTAATTGATACATATATATTCAACTAACTTATTTAAACCAGGCCAACATTATAAAAGGAAAACCCCACAAAGCTTACTGTAATATATTCAATTCTGACTCACCGTGACTCTATAGTGTACGGTAGACTGACCCCTGTATGGTTTTCTTATGCTAGACATCTTTTTTTGTTTGTTTGTTTGTTTTGGTTTTTGGGGCATCACTGGTGGTGGGAGTAGGAGGCCCAACCCCACTGCTGGATTTGAACCTCCAACCCAGTGGGCCGCAGTCCCATGCACAACCACTACGCCACCGGGGCTCAGCCCCTGGACATCTTAATAGAAGCAGAAAACCTCATATTTCTCTCAAAGAGTGACTGATGGATCTGAACTGCTGATCTTGATATTAGGTGACTAGTTCAGTGGAGAAGACCTTTGGGTATATTTTATTTAGTATATTTATGCAAAAGGGGTTGGGATCCATGAAATGGCAGTAGGTTTTAGTTTAAATTAATGATACTGAACACACTTCATTTTTTGTCGTAAAAATGTAATATTGTATAAAAATGGCATTCTCAATGCTTACTTTATTAATCCTGCAGGTTAATAAGTGATCCCAAAACAAATCTGAAAAAACTATGTGACCTAGTCTTTTCCTGATTGAAGAAATGAGTACTGTTGAAATGCTTTTACTTTCGTATCTGATCATTATCTTCTTTATACATAGCCCTGTTAAAAATCAAGTTACACTCATGGAGTGTAATAAAACCTGAGAAAGTTAGGCTCTTCTCAGTTTTTCTCTAGCTTTTGCTCCGAATGCTAATGAATAAGACATGAGATGTTGGATATCCCTTAAGATATATCATGATGTTTTCCCTGCAATCTAGTTAGCAAAGGGATTAGTTTGCCTGCCAACCTCAGATTCGTTGAGTGGAACCCCCCTCCGGCTGCCCTGCAGGAGGAAGGGGTATGAGTCTGTGGCCATAGAGATTAACAATCTTGGAACCGATCTATTCTGTCTTCCAGGGTTTCTCTGGGTTCCCATCGGCCCCTAGGCAAAGCATTTGGGGGTAGGTAATATTTTTCATAGCTTCTCTGATTTGCCAGTGCTTTGGAAATCCCTCAACTCTGTGTTCTAGCAAAGCGTTCCGGAACTTGTGCGTGTTCCTTTTTGCCGGACTCAAACATTTGGGAAATAGAAATAGGGAAGCAGTACCTTCTTAGAAAAACTCTAGATGAATTAGCAAAATGTAACAGGAACTGTGGATCTTGTGCATGATTGCCTTTGCTTATTTTTTCCCTTCTTTGCTAGGAGACCCGTTATGATGATGTGTGTGGTGCTCACCACGCTTCCCAGCTTCAGCTTTTCTATGGCAGTGACTGAGGTATGGAATGTTGCTTCTAGGGGTTGCGATTTGAAAGCCTCCTCCTATGAGAACGCCAGTATGTGATGTGCCTGACGCGTTTCTTCAAGTTCGTTCTATCCCATCTTACATCAAATAGACATGCGTACACCGAGCTATACAAAGAGGATTAAGATCATTATTGGCTCTCTGAAAATCTAGCAGTTAATTAAAAAGACTTCTTTTGCATCTCTGTGTGTGAAACAGAATGATCATTTCTAAATAGGTAAAAGGAAAGAGTCAGGAATTTAAAAACAGACACACATTTGTGTGTTCTACCAACTTTACATTTCACAACCATGCACACTTTAATCTGGTGCTTCTCAACCTCCCTCAGGCCCCAACCCTTTCATAAAGTTCCTCGTGTTGTGGTACCCACACCCCCACCCCCACCCCAACCATAAAATTATTTTCATTGCTACTTCGTCACCATCATTTTACTACTGTGGTGAATCAGGGGAAACCTATCAAAAGGTCCTTCGGCTCCCACAGGGGCTGTGACCCA
Organism: Nesogale talazaci; assembly: GCA_004026705.1. Taxonomy (NCBI): domain Eukaryota; kingdom Metazoa; phylum Chordata; class Mammalia; order Afrosoricida; family Tenrecidae; genus Nesogale; species Nesogale talazaci. The sequence continues at coordinate 56,314 of PVJH01010201.1, read as the reverse complement.
CACGTTGAGAACCACAAGTTAAAACGGTGGATGCTGTAGAGTTATAGGCACAAAACTATGCCATTCTAAATAGGGGATTTCAGCATCCACAGATTACGGGGCTGTGCGGTCCTTGGTGGTGGTGTTATGATCTCTGAACTCAAATCAAGTCCACTGCCATCAAGAGGATCTGGGCTCAACGTGACCCCAGAAAGCTGCCCCTGTGAGTCTCTGACACCGTAACTGTATGTTATTATAAAAAACCCCGTCTTTCTCCTGTGGAGGCGCTGGTGGCCTTGAACTGCAGACCTTGAAGCCTGTGGTCCAATGGATTCACTACAACGCCACTAAGCCTTCTGTTCATTATTCTATCTGTGGTCAGATAATCCACATCTGATAGTTGAAAATAAATTTGAGTTTATGTGCAAAAGGACCCTGAAGGTTTACAGAGCAAGAAGGGGATTGGTAGCAATTTCAGGGAGTGACGTCCTTATGCAAGAGGGTCAAAGAAGACTGTTTATAATAAACCTGACCAGTCTCAAGGTGTTGTGTCAGTACCCTGTGACATTTCATTTTATATTGTGAGCAACTGTTCATTAAGTTCATCTTATATGTCATGCAGCCTGAGTGCCAAGGATATGGCACTTATGAAATATGGCAAAGTCTCTGGCTGTTAGTTGTTTAGTGACTGAGAACAAGGAACAGGCAATTAGAGTAAGTATGATGAGTGTGTGTGTGTGTGTGTGTGTGTGTGTGAGAGAGGTGAGTACTGGGTAATGAATGACATCACTAGTAGTGAGTGGCTTGGTTGCTAGGAAACCACCTGGAACGCTACGTGAGGCTTGTGGAAGAGTGGAATCAAGAAATGACAGAATACTTCCATGAACTTTTGGAAGCTTCCTGGTATCAGGGCGATGTAGGAATGCACAGAATGACCTCAAAAGATCGGGCAGATGGACATGGCATAAAACAAACTGAGGCAGATGCGGTTTTAATCTAGACTTTTTTAATTCTCCCATCCTCCAAGCCCTGATAAAACCTTTGAGAGGGCCCCAGCTCACTGCCTTGGAGTCTGTGCCAACTTTAGTAGTGCTGTAGGACAGGACAGGACTGCCCCTGCAAACCCTGCCTCTCTCCCCAGAAGCCACTGGTGGTTTCAATCCAATGTGTCTCCACTCTGCCACCTACTGAAGTGCTTGAAAAAAAATCTGTTTCTACCTTTTCAAGGGTCATGAGTCTCCTAAGTGGATGGTTTCTCTAACATTCAGCAGCCTTCTTGGTTCCTTCTCAGTATGCCTCACTCATTGGCATAAGTCTTCATTTCCTCTTTTTCTAATTTCCTATTTCAATGTCCAGTAACCACATAGAGAAAAGATGCACAAAATATAAATGTACAGTGTCCATGGAACAGCCTAGTTAATCTCTGTGCAAACACCACTCATATCAAAGCATAAAACATCACCAGCTCCCTAGAAGCCAGCTTCAGATTCCCCAAAATAATTACCTTTTCTTCCACCCCAGAGAGAACTCCTGCTTTATCTTCTAGCAACACACATTTGTTTGTCTGTGTTTGGATATTTTAAGTGGAGGATCAATCATTTATACACACATATAGGCATATGTTGATATCAGTGTATCTATTTTTGTCTGACTTTATTATTCAAAAGGATGGCGATGAGAGACCTTCCTGTTTTTGTGAATAACGTTAGGTAGTTTGTTCAGGGTCACAGCTGTAGAGTACTTTATTTTATGAATAGATCATAATTTACTAGGCTTGGCTGAGCCCCGTTGGCATAGTGGCTGTGTGCGGGACTGCAGCCCACAGGGTTGATAGTTCAAATCCAGCAGCAGCGCTCCAGGAGCAACCCTGGGCTTCCTACTCCCACCAGGGCAGTGATGCCACACACATAATTTATTAGCTTAGGCTGTTATGAATAAGGGTACTGCACATATCAGTGAACATGTCTCCCGGCATTCATGTGCCTGTGTGACAGCTGTGTACATGATGCTGCCTTGAGTTGATAGGTCATCAGATGTCAAACGTTCAGCTGAAATAGGTAATGCCAAACAGTGTCTCAAAGAGGTCGTAGGCCTTTGGACTCCCACTAGAAGAGCATTCCTGTTACTTCACCCCATGACCACCACATACACAGTGAGTAGTTTTATCTCAGCCATTCTGGGGGATATGGTCTTGACTCTTACTGTACTTTTAAAGCTGTATTTCCCTTGTAATTGAGGAAACTGAGTTCCTTTTGGCTGATATTTGGTCACCACTTAGTACATTCGTGTTCATGTTTCTTGTGTGACTTCTCTTTTGCTTAAAGAGTTCGACGCATTATTTATATTTCCAGACAAACCCTCGGTTGATGAGATGCATTGCAAATATCTTCTACCACTCTGGCTAACCTTTGTATTTTTGTTTTCTTTAAAAATCACTTTATTGGGGGCTCTTATAGCTCTTGTAACAATCCATACGTCAACTGTATCAGTATATTTCCATTATTTTTTTCAAAACATTTTCCCTCTGCTTGCGCCCTTGGTAACAGTTCCTCTTTATTCCCTTCCTCCCCCAGCCTCTGGCATACCCTCATGGGTCCCTGGTAAAAAAATAAATTATGATTTTCGTATTTTTTGTTGGAAGTTTTTAATTTATGTATTTTTATCATTTTATTGAGGGTTCGTACAGCTCTTATCATAATCCATCCATCCATCCATTGTGTCAAGCACATTTGCACATTTGTTACCATCATCATTTTCAAAACATTCTCCTTCTACTTGAGCCTTTGGTATCAGCTCCTCCTTTTTCTCTTCGCTCCCCTCCTCCCTCCCTCACGAACCCTGATCATTTATAAATTATGAATATTTTCATATCTTACACTGACTGACATGTCCCTTCATCCAGTTTTCTGTTGTCTGTCCGCCTGGGAGTGGGTTATAGGTAGATCATTGTGATCGGTTTCTTCTTTCTCCCCCCATTGTTCCCTTACCCTCCCGTCATGATGATTCTCAATATTAATCCTGAGGGGTCTATCTGTCCTGGACTCCCTGTGTTTCCAGCTCTTATCTGTATCCATGTACATGCTTTGGTCTAGCTATATTTGTAAGGTAGAATTGGTTTCAGGATAGTGGGAGGCAGGGGAGGAAGCATTAAAGAATGAGAGGAAAGTTGTACGTTTCATCGGTACTGTACTGCATCCTAACCAGCTCATCTCTTCCTTGTGGTCCTTTTGTAAAGGACTGTCCGATTGTCTACAGATGGACGTTGGGTCTCCACTCCAAACTTCCCCTTTTTCAATATGATATAATTTTTTTGTTCTGGATCTCTGATGCCTAATACCTGATCCTATTGACACCTCATGATCACAGAGACTGGTGTGTTTCCTCCATGTGGACTTTGTTGCTTTTGAGTTAGATGACCAATTATTTATCTTCAAGTCTTTAAGATCCCAGAAGCTATCTCTTTTGATAGTTGGCACCATCAGCTTTCTTCACCACCATTGAGGGAGTACTTGAATAGAGGCCCAATATCTGTCTGATACCTTAATACTAAGCCTATAAATATATGTACATAGATCTACTTCCATGTTGATATATATAGATGTATTTATATGTGTATGTGTCTATATTTAGACCTCTATAAATGCCCTTTGCCTTCTAGTTCTTTCCTTTATTTCCTTTTACTTTCCTCTTGTCCCACAATCATGTTTGGCCTTAATTTGGGTTTCAGAAATTCCTCTTGGTTACATTGCCCTCAATCAAGCCCAATTTGACATTCTTTGCCCTCCATGGCATTGATTTTACATCACTTGCTCTCTTGTCCCTGGGTTGGTTAACGCCCACTTCCTTTGCCTTGCCTCCCCCTCCTGTGTCCCCCCAGAAGCTTTGGTCCCATTGTTTTCTCCTCCATATTGTTTAACCTACCTATCTTATCTAGATAGACCTGCAGAGATAATAATAAGCACAAAAACAAGAGAGAGCAAAACTAAACGATAAAAAAAAAAAACAGCAACAACATAAAACAATGACAAAAAGAAAAGCCTATAAATAGTTTGAGGTCTGTGTGTTGACCTTTAGGACTGTTTCCTGGTTGAATCTGATGGGCATGCCACGCCCTGACCCCAAAGTCTGTTTTTGGTATTCCCAGGAGACTTCATTGCTTTGTTTCCTTTGTTGCTCTGTTGCACGCTCTTAGCAGTTTGCCCTGGTGTGGTAGGCTCAGATAGGGCACAACTCCCACACTGTGTCTCCAATGGTCTATGGGTCAGTGAGGCACATCGAGTCTCGTGGTGGGGCCAGCCCTACGGTCCTCTCTGTGCATTGGCTACTCTGCGCAAGAATATCATCCTCAGGGCTTGGTGGTCCAGGATGTGCTCCACTCTCTCTCCTTCCCTCTTCGTTTGCTCCTGCGTGCTCTGATCAGATGCGGCCTTCTCCCTGAGCTGTAGTTTCAGTGCTGACCTCTGAAGTGGATTCTCCTGTGGGTGGGGTGGGGTGTGTGTCTGTCCATGTAGTTGGAATTGGGGCTGTCTCCCTTTGCTCACATTTCTGTTGTTCATCTCTTGTGTGTGTGTGTGTGTGTGTGTGTGCGCGCGCGCGTGCACACACACACGCTATATGCCAATCATTGTACTCGGTTCTCTGTTTTTCCCCCTTCTCCCCCCACCTGCCCTGCACTGTCATGGTATTGCTACTCCCATTACTGTTCCTGAGGGGTTTATCAGTCCTGGATTCTGTGTCAAGAGTTCTTCTCTGTACCTGTGTATATGCTCCACTCTAGACAGATTTATAAGGTAGAACTGGGTGAAAGTGGTGCTGAACGCTGGCTGACTTGTTCCTTCCTTGTGATCCTTCTGTGAGGGGATATCCAATTGTCTACGGATGGTCTCTGATCCCCATCATCTTCATCAATATATTTGTTTGCTTGGGAGTCTTCTGAGGCCTGATACCTGATATCATGGACACCTCATGATCACACAGACTGATGTGCGTCTTCCATGTGGGCTTGTTGTTTCTCTACTAGATGGCCGCTTGTTTAACTTCAAGCCTTGAAGACCTCAGACGTTATATCTTTTAATGCTGGGCAGCATCAGCTTTCTTCACCAAATTTGCTTATGCACCCATTTTGACTTTAGCATTTGTGTCAGGAAGGTGAGTATCACAGAATGCCAGGTTATTAGAACAAAGTGTTCTTATGTTGAGAGTACTTGAGTAGAGACTTAATGTCCATCTGCTACCTTTTTATCTACACATAGCATTTAAAGACATGTACATAGGCCTATATAATTCTGAAGAGGACTTACGGATTGGTATCAGGCATATGGGCTATGGACTTGGACTGGAGTGGGTTGGGATGCTTTCTCAATGTTTCATTCCTCTTGTATATAAACTTCTCCCTTATATACATATGCATATTTATGAATTTGTTTCTCTAGTCTACCCAGACTAACACAAAATAGTTCCAGGTCTGTATGCTGGCCTTTCTGGTTGTTTTCCTATTGGATCTGGTAAAATGCCATGCCCCGTCCATGGATTCAGAAATCTCTTTTCAGGATTCCTCAGTGACTTGATTGCTTTCCTCCTGCTTTGTGGCACTCCCTTTGTGTTTCAGTCCATTGTTGGGATAGCTGGCCTTTGTATTTTACCTGGCATCTTTTGATGAGTAAAAATGTCCAGTTTTCAAAGACTGATGTGTCTGCTTCTTTTCTTAGCAGATAATCCTTCTGAAGTGGGTTTTTTTTTTCATTTTGAGCTCCTGAAGATGTTCTCCTTGAGTCTATTTTGTTTTATCAGTCTCATTTAGATTCATAATCCAATCTGGAATTGACTTTTGCATACAGCAGGGAGTCAATATGTACTTGTTCAATTACAAAGAACATTCAATAGATCCACCGTCACTCATTAAAAGAGAGTAGAACTGCACCTGTGGGTTCCTAAGACTGTAAATCTCTAGAAATATAGATGTCTTTCTCCCAAGGAGTAACTAGCAGTTTCGATCTGCCACTCTTGTGGTTAGCAGCCCAGCTTTAACCCACTACACAACCTGAACTCCTTGGGCAGAGTACAAACAATCTCACTACCAATGGAGCATGTTGGTCCTTTGCCCAGTTCTCTACAGTTCCATTTTCCTTCAGAGATAACTATGCACATGACTGATCTGTGTCAGCCTCCCTGTTTTGTCGCATCCTATTGTGTGCTTTCAATTCTTGCGGTGATATCAAGCAGTTTTTAATTCTTGTAACAGCATAACACTTTTTAATACTCAGAGGAATACATCTTCCTATCTTTTAGAGTATCCTGATTCTTTATCTTTCCATGTACATGTTAAAGTTATTTTATTATTTTTCAAAAAATAATGGAGGGTACAATAAATTTTTGAAGAAAAAAAGTGCATCATCATTTAAAGTCTTATTTTGTATTGGCATGTGGAAATAGTTCTATCCAGTTTTAGGGGGATTTTCACATGTATTCACCTATTCTGTGAATAATAATACTTAATTTTTCTCCATTCTTTCTTTCTCTCAATATACTTATTAGGGTCTTCAATGCATTGTAGACTAGAAGTCTTAGTCTTGACTTTGATCTTAGGGGAAATTTTGAAACATTTCATCAGTACTATGATACTTGCTATAGACATATGTTGTTGTTTTAAGTTTCCTAATCAGATGATGAAAGTACCCCAAACCTAGCTGTGTTTCCCCAGGCTCTCCCTCCTTGGCTGGCCTAAACTCTAACGATTGTCCTCTTAGCTCTGGATTCTCTGAGGCTGTGCACCCCAACAGGATTGGGAAGAATTAGCCATACCACCATCACGGGGAGGTGACTACTGTATTTGACATGCATTTAAACTGTACCTTTAAGGGAAAACTCTTCCAGTGACAGGACTTTTGATTCCAGTGGCTCACAGCTTTGGAAATGATTCCAAGATCTTCTGGGAGTTAGAACTCCAGAAGTTGAAAATCAGGCTTCAGAGATTCTTAGTAAATGTCTTCTTAATTAATTTAGTGCTGCTTTTAAATTATAAAAATAATTTTGATAAAGACTGAACCGTGAACTCAATGCTCTAAATTGATTTCTAAATACAGGTGCAAAAGAACATTAATGGTACCGCATTACCTGAAACCTTACCAGACCTGCCAGTGTCTCTAGTTCTGACCTCCCTAATTATGGTTGATATTATTGAAAAACTCAGGATATATCCGCTACGAGGAAGTCAAAAGTGTGAGTAGCCTTTCAAATATAAATAAAAATGTTTGATATGTCTTTCACCTTTCTGCCACTCCTTTATTTTTTTAACGGCAACTTTTCTTAGGACAAACATTGTGATCAAAGGTCATTACAAATGAAGATATCAAAAAATGATGATGGAAGGCTTTTTTGATATCTTGCTATTCTTCTTTATATTTGAATATATTGGTAAGTTCATGTTATCAAATATTAAGTGCTCACATTTAAAAAATTTACTCCATTGAAATGCACAAGTTATCTGAGTAAGTAACCATATATTCATATTTTTTGAAGAATAATCTTAAGACCATTGTAGTTTAGACTGGAAAAAAAGTGTAGTTTGTATACCTTTGTACAGAAATTGCTATGACTGCAGCTATGCCACAGAACACCATATGTTTTTAATTGTGGAGGATAACCAGCCCCAAAAATCAAGGTAAATCCAAGTTGGCCTCAAAAATGGATTTTGTTAATCGGTATTTTATTTGATCAGCCATAAACTCCCTCATTCCCACTGAATGGCATTGAAGGTGTGTGTGTGTGTGTGTGTGTGTGTGTGTGTGTGTGTGTGTAGCACCCCCAGATTGGTTCACACTCGTTCTCATATGGTTATCGTTTGTCCATCATGTTATGAGTCTGAAGGGGGTAGAATGGGTAAGGAGTGCTAGCATCAGCAGTTTAGCTGCTAATGGAAAGGGCGAAGTTCACCCAGACACTCTCAGAACATCTGGTTTTAAAAACTGTCCTGGGGAACCTGAGGGAGCCCTGATATCAATGGCGTCTCCGCGGGGTTTCATCGACTCCACAACCAGTTGGTTAAACTGTGTCAAACCACCTTCTGGTGGGATGGCTGGAGTCCTGGGAGCACGTTTCAGCGGTGACAGGGATGACAATTGGAGTCAGGAAGGACGATGTGAGTCAATCATCTATGGGTCCTGCGTCACCACCTTTCCCATAACTTTCTCCTCGGGTGGAGAAGTAAAGCAGAGATAAAGGTCTTCAGGAAGCAAGACACTCTGCATTTCATAATTTTGCACTTTGGTTTGGGGTGGGAGATGATGAGTTATGAAACTTCCAGAGTACCCGTGACAAGGTAGATAAGAAATCAGCCATGAGGCAACTGTGGGGGAAATAGTACCTTACAGTTGACTCTCAAGGGTCCCCTGGGGGAGTTGTGGAGTAGACATGAGGTTCCGTACTGCAAGGCGGACACTCTAAGACCCACCAGTTGCTCTGGGCAAGAAGGAGGAGCTGGTGAACTCTCAGGAAGATTCAGTCTCAGGAACATTTGCAGGGTCAGGAGTCCTCAAACTACGGCCTGTGGTCCACATATGGCCCAGGGACATCTATCAGGCCCACCGGGTGTTTTTGCTGCCACTACCTTCCTGCTTAGCAGTCGACTCTTCCAGGGCCTGCAGTGAATTTATTCATAGTTTTGGTTTTGTTTAACTACAGTCCGGCCCTTGAACGGTCTGAGGGACAGTGACCTGGCCCTCTGTTTAAGAAAGTTTGAGGACCCCTGGAATAGACAGTATGGTTGTGGATTTGACTTTTCAGATTGTATCTTAATGTGTATTTGTCTTTAACTGGGGAACTTTAGGAGTCTTCCCAACCTTAGTTATTTCTCTGGGTCCATTTAGAATATAAACCAATTTTTATTTGGATCCTTTTTCATTGTTATTTTCCATATCATCGTGATTTTCACTGTTCAAGATTTTCCTAAAAGTTTTTTTTCCTTCCCAAATGCATATGTATATCTGAGGAATAAGTGGGTGGTGTTTTATTTTTGTAAGTGGTGACCTGGATTGTCCAAGGGGAATTTTCACTGTACCCACAAGTGATGATGATGGTAAGAATGGAAGTGAGAGGAGCCCAGGGAAATTGGTCTTGGGAAAAGAACCCCTGCATGTTTTGTACAGCTCCTCCTTCTTAACTGAAGAGCCTCCTTTTTTAGTTCTTTGCCAGAACTTTGGAGTGTTTAATAGCCCAGTCATTAAAATGTCTAGCATTCACTCAACCTATTTGTGTAAATATTAGTACATGCATATAATTTTAGACAAAATCTGAATTTAAATAATCTCCTGTATTCCTTTTGACATGCATACACATAAAACAGACTAGATTAATAATGCATTAATGAGAATTTCTCATTTGGTCCCTGGAAGTTAAATAAATTGCCTACATGTGTAGATATATAAATTTTAGCACATAATTTTAACTTAGGTGAGCATATGATTTTGTCACATGTGGAACTTCGGAATCAGAGAAGTGGAATTAGAACTTAGGTGCTGAATTGGTGTGTTAGTCCAGGTAAACTAGAGAAACAAATTTATAAACACGCATATGGATATAAGGGAAAGATTTATATACAAGAGGAATGCGACATTGAGAAAGCATCCCAGCCCAGTCCAGTTCAAATTCTTAAGTCTGATATTAACCCATATGCCCAATATCAGCCTATAAAGTCTCCTTCTGACTCACGAAGTCACAGGTCAGCGGGTGCAGTGTCCCAGTGCCAGCAGGGGTCTCCCCATGGCTCCTCGCTTCCAGGGCTCAGGGTCCATCAACAGCATCCAGTAGTGGTAGAAGCAACTCAGCACTGGCAGGGGTCTCCATGTGGTTTCTCCAGCTTCAGAGGTCTGGTTCCATCAGGGTAAGGCCGTGTGGCTTCTCCTCTGGGTCCTCCAGCTTCTCGGACGCTGCCACCTTGTATTGTTCACTGTTTGCTGTCTCTGAAACTAACTCCCAACAAGTGGGGAGATAGCTTCTCATCTTCATGAGGGAAATATCGTGAGATTTCCCAGAAGTCTCAGGAGAAAGCCATGCCCACACGGAGGCCTCATTGGCTACTCAATGGCTATCTCCAGACTAACAGGCTAGACTCCACTCCCACATCTCAATCATGAAATTAACATCGGCACATGCCTGCCACAGCGAGGTTTAGAATCATTTGACTTCCTTTAGAAAATGTGGAGAAACCGAAAATGTTCTGTGACAGATGTGTTCTAGATCATTTGAAATGGTTCATTTTCACCTATTGCTAGATGAAACTGGTATACTTTACAATGCCCGCACTTGTGGACACCCTGGCACTATTTAATACCAAGCAACAAAGCTTTGTTCTTTTTTTTAATCATTATTTTATTTATTTATTTAGGCAATTTTATTGGGGCATAACCCCCATATCATACAGTTCTAATTAAGAATAGTTGTATAATCATCACTATAATCAATTTTAGAACATTTTCTTCTTCCTTGTAACTTTTTGTTATTATCCACCCCCCATTTCCTGTCAACCCCCTAGATGTCATTAATCCAGCTTCCGTCTCTATCAATTCACTCATCCTGAATTTCATATACTGAAAAACATACAAAAGCAAAAAACACAAAGAACAAAAAAGCTAGCAAGAACAAGAGCCACACCAAACACAGAGAAAAGTCTCAATCAAAAAGAAAGCCGACAGTATTAACAGCTAGAGCAGTGTTAGAATGTGTCAAAAGGGAGATGAGTTGTTAGATTTCAATCTTGCCATATCTGCCATAATCCACTTTCCTACGCAATATGCAAGAGAGGTAGTCACATTCCTTGTCTATGTTCAGAGGGGATTTACCAGAGGCTTAATCCACATATATTTCCCCTTCATATATTTAAAAAGAATATAGCTTTTAAATGGCTCAAAAGGGGAATCAAATATGATTCTATATTTTAATCTCACTAGATGTACTCAAATCTTCTTGACAAGGCCCTATGTCTGGTAGCATGAAGATTCACATGTTTTAACTATGGTCCGAGGGTATTCACCGGAATCTTCATCTATGCATGGGCCCTGCAAATGGATTTTGGGCCTCCACTGGGCCATCCATCGCCTTCTGCAAAGTAGGTATTCACAAAGCTTTGTTCTTGATGTAGCTCTTTTCTTTTCTAAATTTTAAAATGAAGTGACTCACGGGTAAATGATGACACGATCATTCTGTTACCTCTCATCAGAACCCCTTGAAGTACAGGTATTATGTATGTTGGTTCATATAGACTGAACCTTATATAGGACGATGTTTTTACTCTATAATTAAAAACAAACAAGCTGACTGTCACCAAGTCAATTCTGACTCACGGCCAAGCTGTGAATCTTGACTGGAGCAGAGAGCCTCATCTTTCTCCTTTGGAGAGGATGGTGGGTTTGAACAGCCTGACCTGGAGGTGAATAGTCCATTGCCTACCCGACTGTGTCACAAGGGCTGGTTGGTAGATAGATAGGGTAGGATAATCTCATAGTATGTCAGACCTAATCTTGTCAAACTACCATTCATGGGAACAAATAGCAGGAACAGAATGAAAAGCCTGAATCCCCCAGCTCTCACTCATCTGTGTTGTGGGCATCTTAACATTTCCGGGTGCAGTTTGCTAATTCAGCTGTATTCTAGTAATGGCTGGACTTTCATCTCCCTTTCTCTCTTCTCTTGTTTCTCTCTTACATGGACACCAAGGCCAGGGCAGGTTTACTAGGCTCTCTTTGTTGGTCTGGAAATCAGATGCCGGCAAACTGTGGCTTGAGACCACAGTAGGTACATGTGACTCTGAAGCAGAATTGAAAATGAAAACAAAACTTTCACTGATAAAATTTTAAAGGTTATTATTCAGATGGTGGTGATCTTCTTTGTTGGTGCATGCATATCTATGACTCTCGAATACTTTTTAAATCATTACGAGGGACAGGGTTGGCTCTCCACTCTCAAAAGTTTGCCGACCCTTGAGCTAGATAATTGAACCTCCCTTTGCTCCTAACCGTCCCTCCTGCTGGACCCTCCTGTAAGCACTGTTGGCATTGCTGCCACTTCCTCTGTGACACTGATTGATGGTCTACCGATGCCAGACACTGACCACCTAACTTCTTCTACTGGTACAATTGAGCTCCCTCCACCCCACCCCCCAGTTTTGCTTTTCCAAAGTATCTGGAGCAAAGAAAGAGAAAAGATATTTTGGCTTGGGATGACAATTCTATCCCCAAAACACATATGTTCCAACAGATTGTTTGGGCTTTGTGATTTCAAGTGATGAACACTTTCCTCCATTGGGAATCACCATGTTCCCTCCTGTCTTTAAGTTCTGTGGCTTAAAGGGACATATTCCTTCTTCTCTTGATGTAACTAACTCCCACAGGATCTTATGGTTTCTTCTGATGAAGGTCTAAAGCACAGTTATGATCCCCATTCAATCCCAGCCCCATGGTGCAACCAACCTAGACTCCTACACTCCCTGATAAGCTAGTGGATATGAATGGACATGTGAGGGAGTTCATGGTCAGGCAGGGCATTCTCCATTCCTGACACAGGATTCATTTGAACAGTATTTTTAAACCAGTTTAGACATCATATTGCACAATTGTATGAGTTGTACGATGAAACATGCAATTTTCCCCTAGGTCTTCAATGCTTCTACCCCTCCCACTATTGTGTTCTCAATTCTACCTTACAAGTTTGGGTAGACCAGAAGATGTACACTGGTACAGATAGGAACCAGAAATAGAGTGAATCCAGGACAGATGATCCCTTTAGGACCAGGGATGAGAGTGGTGATACCAGGAGAGTGGCGAGAAGGTAGGATAGAAAGGGGGAATCGATTATAAGGATCTACATATAACCCCCTCCCTGGGGTATGGACAACAGCAAAGTGTGTGAAGGGAGACATTGGAAAGTATCTGATATGAAAAAAATAATAGTAATTCATAAATTATCAAGGGTTTATGAAAGAGGGGGGAGCAGGGAGGGAAGGGAAAAAATGGGGAGCCATTACCAAGGTCTAAGTAAAAAGCAAATGTTTTGAGAATGAGGAGGGCAACAGATGTACAAATGTGCTTGGCATACAATGGATGGATGTATGGATTGTGATAAGATTTGTATGAGCCCCCAATACAATGATTTTTTAAAGGGTGTTGTAATAATTAAAGGACTATGGGCTACAAATGCGACAAAATGCACTCTTTCCTAAGGCCTTGAAGATCAGAAAAGACTAAAGTGACTCTGGGCTTTGTAAGTCTGGAGGCAGACATCATGGAGAAGGTTTTCTCGACAGAGGGCCCAAGGAACTCAGAACTAATTTCAGGAGGATTTTATTTGTTGCCAAAACAGAAGTTGCCTTCTTGAAACCAGCTACTACTTATTTTCTAAATTGTTGTTTTGAAAACCTATCAAAGCTTCTGCAAGAGCTTCTGTGAATATTGGGGGCCTGAGTCAGAGGGTCTGGATGGTGTGGTACTTACTTCAACTAGAACAAAACAAAGATTATTGGTGATTTGGCAATCTAAGTAAGATTTCATTTTGGGGAAAAAAACAAAAACCGACTCTGCTGCTAAAGGTATAGAAACTATTCATGTAAGGCCTTCCTTAGAGTCTTAGTCTGTACTCATTTCTAGAACACTATTATGCCTCAGGGGGCCTCTCAGCTCCTGGTACGCTGGGGATTGGGATGTTGCCCCACCTATGGCAAAGTAAGGTCTTGTGGTTGCTACTGCTCTGGTCAAGTACAAGTCTGCAGTTCAATGGGCCTCATCATGGTGGAAAACACACAGGCTTGAGGTTGAACACACACAGAAACGCACACACACAGACACAGAGAGATTAGTGTTCCATTTTGAATTTTTTCACTTATAATGTTTTAATCATTTTATTGGGAGTTCTTACAACTCTTGTTGCAAGATTGTGATAAGAGTTGTATAAGCCCCCAATAAAATGATTGTATCTGACATATTTGTACCTCGATTCCATCGTTCTTTTCTAGACATCTACTTTCCATTGAGTTCTTGGGGTCAGCTCCTCTTTTTTTTCACTCCCACCTCCCCCCATCAATAACCCTTGTGCCACCCACCCTGTAGATTGTTATTATTTTCAAATATCACAGCCGTTGTCTCCCATTCCCCGTGGCTTCTGTTGTTCTTCTCCCTGGCTGGGGTGTTTGTGGTTATATGCCATTCTCTGCAAGAATGTTCTATTTTCTTTTTTTGTTGTTTGTTTGTGTTTAGGGGGGCATCACTGCCCTCTGGTGATCAGGGGAGCTACCCAGTCTTGCTCCTGGAGACCTGCTGCTGGATTTGAACCGCCAAGTCCATGGGCTGCAGTCCCGCACTCAACCACTACGCCACTGGGGCTCAGCCCTCTATTTTCTAAAATAATAGTAATTTAAAAAAGTTATAGTTGACCTCTGGTGGCACAGTGATTGTGTGCGGGACTGTGGCCCACAGGGTTGATGGTTCAAATCCAGCAACAGCTCTCCAGGAGCAAGGGTGGACTTCCTACTCTCACCAGGGCAATGATGCGAGAGAAAAAAAGTTGTAAAGTCGAGATAAGCAGCAGAAATAAGAACATTGAAATCAACCACAATCCTCCAAATTGGAAATTTATAACTGATGGAATGTGTGCATAGACATTCTTCTGTTGGGGAAATCTCTTTTGTAAGTTTTCTCCATAATATATGGTAGATAAAATTCTTGTTATGATATGGTCGACTTCATCATTTTTATTCGACTGAATAGTATTCCATTGTATTAGTGGGCCATGATGTATTCAGAGAACAACCCCCTTTGGTTGGACAACTAGATTTCCCCCTACCCCCACCTATATAGGAACACTGCAGGTACACATCTAGTAAGGAAGGATGGAAGACAAGAGGACCAGGATATGAATAGGCATTTTATAAAATTTTAAAGGTGTGCAAGGAGCCCTGCTGCACTGTAGGGTGAGCACCGGCAAGGTTGCTCGTGGCAAGGTTGGTGGCGCAAACCCATCAATGACGCTGCTAGAAAAGATGTAGCAGACTGTCCGTTCTGGTCAATCTTTACAGCCTTGAAAACTCTGTCTAACAGAGGAAGTACAAAGCAAGTAAACTCGCTGCCATGGAGCCGGACGTATAGCAACCCTCTGTGGGTTTCTGAGATTGGAGCTGTTTACAGGAGTGGAAAGCCCCATCTTTCTTCTGGGCAATGGCTGGTAGTTTAGAACTGCCAACCTTGCAGCTTGCAAGCCCAACATGTGACCACGACCCCACCCGGGTTCCTCTAGAATAGAGATGGGGAAACTTTTTTTTTTTTTTCTGAAAAGAGTCACCTGGACATCTTAAGGTTTCATAGAGGTCATTCAAAATGATCAACTTAAAAATGAGCCTGCTATCGTTGGTGGGATGGCTGCTTCTCTTTGATGAGGTGCATGTTAGCTGATGGTTGTGTGGACTTCATAGGGCCTGGGGCCGGACATGCCCAAGCCCTGCTATACCGGGTCACTGGGAGTTGGAACTGGTTCAGCGGCAATGAGTTTCATATTTTTTATTGACTTAGGGAGAGGAGATTGGGAACAAGGCCTGCAGAAACATGCATTTCCATATACACATCTACGTTGTGTCAATGGTCTAGATTTACAAGGACCCAGAATCTGGGTCCTGAGGGAGTTCAGTGCCATTGGACGAGAATCGAATGATGTCAGGATGGTGGCTGCCAATGTGTCCTCAGAAGACCTGGAGCATCTGCACATGCCCAGACTCCTTGGCCTGGGACTGCCTGAAGAAAGGGACTTTATGAACTGGCTGCACATGCACAAGGAGGGTCCGAAGGCACTGGATAAATGGTGTGGCAAGGGTGGTCGGCCGTGTTAGGGAGATGTACAGCGTCGGAGGGAGGGCTCATTCCGTGAGATCACAGGCTATTTGCGTGGAAGACATCAGAGCAAAGGGGAGGTTGTTTCCATGGTCGACTCGGTGAGGGGTGCCAGGTATGATGTTGGCAGAGTGAAGTTCTCAAATAAATCTGCTCGCTATGGCCTTCGTCAAATTCCTTCTGTGTAGCTTCTTTAATACCCCGAGTCTTGTGCCAAGTGCAGAAGGGATCTCGCTAGCCCTGAGGCTTATTTTCCTTTGTTAAATGTGTACATGGGGGCAGGTTAGACTCGAGGCTTTAAGGTTGGAGTTGAATTGCTCTCAGCAAGGTCCTAATTTGCTCCAAGCAGCAATGCCCAAAGAAAGCCCCTGTGTATCTTCAACCGTGTCACAGGGGAGAATCTAGTCCTTTTTACTTTGCCAATTTCAAAGGCAAAAAATAATCCTATTGCTTTATAATATGATTTTGACAGTCCTCGTTAGGTTGAACATATTAACTAGCTATTTTGAAAGAATCACTTATTTGTGCTCCTGAACTTTTTTTTCTGTTCTTCTGTCTATTCTCTCATCTTTGAAAACATACCATTGATTCGTGAGTTCTGTACGTATTAAACTTTGGTCTGTTGTAAATGTGGCTGAATTTTCAAACTTATCATTTGCCTGTTAATTTTATTATGGTATTCCTTTATTGTCCAGTCTATATTTATTTTAGTTTGTGAATTGTCTTTACTGTTATGCTTAAAAGTCTTCTTTCTCTCCAAAGTGAAATTTGCCTTTTTTTTCCCTCAAAACTTTTTTGTATTAAGCATCTGATCCTAAAAGCATCAGATGAGGTATAGTCTGGACTTCCAACATCTTCAATGTTCCTTAGCTAATTGTAATGGGCAGCTAAGAGAACCACTGTGCTTACTGGGAATCATAAGTCAGAATTAGAGCCGTACAAACAAACACCTGATCATAAACAGGAGTTGGAGTCTTTCTCTGTGTAGGGTGAAAATTCATCCTGGTCATACAATGGTTAAACGTTCAGCCCCTCACCCAAAGGTTTCAGATCTGCCGGCCACTCTGTGAGAAAAACATGTGACCCTCAGCTCCCATAAACATCCCAGACACTTAAATTCTGTCGGGACAATTGTGCTCTGTTCTCTAGCGTTGCTCTGAATGGGAATGGACTCAACTGCTATGGATTCAATGTTGGTTAATCAGAGAGGCCTCAAAGATGTCCAGAATCTTTCAATTCCATTTTCCACGACCATTTTGTAGCCCCCTTGTGGGTTAAGTCAAGCAGCATATCTATTGATTTGGTCTGGTAAAACGTTGAGATCCTTCACTGGTTTATATCTCTAGCCACTTCTTTTGGGGTTCCCACTCTAAACAAAATAACAAAGTGCCTCAAAAATATCCATGTCTTGATCATCCACCCTCATGAACTGAAACAGACTGTGGATAGGACACGAGTCTGCATCTCTTTTCATAGAGGAGCCCTGGTGGCATGATGGTTACATGCTTGTCTGTTACCCAAAAGGCTGACGGTTCAAACCTATCCTGGAGCTCTGTGAGAGGAAGGCCTAGAGCTCTGTAGCTGCAAGGACTCCAGGTGAGGAATTCCTCTGGGTGAGTGCTACTTTGTCACCAGAGTTTATGGTTCGAAAGGCGCCACAGCATCCCCACACACCAGCTTGTTTGCTTGTTTGATTCCTGATTCCCAATGAAGTGCAGTGGTTCCCTTGGCTGCCCTTCAGAGTGAGCTAAAGAACATTTGGAGGTCCAGATGATACCTCATGTATAATTAAGAGCCTAGGCATCAATAATTTTTAAAGCTTCCCACATGGTTCAGATTCATAAATATGATGGGGCTGGGGGTGGTGTGTGGTTGGGGAGAAAGAATGTCATGTGAGACCCAATAATGTCCCAGTGTCTTTGGGAAATACAAGGAAACTTCAAAATGTTGGCAGAGAAATAGTATTATCTTCAACTCCACTTTTCCATGAGCATTTTGAAGCCCCTTCTTAGGAAGCTGTGGTCTGTTGCCAACAAGGGGGCACATGCAAGGGGGTTGCTGCTGTGAACTTCAGGGGCCAGAGACAAGAACAGGAAGGGCAGAGCCATGTGGAAGTCCAGGGAATGAATTTGTTCTGGCAACAAGCTCCATGTTTATGTGATTTCCCGCCCCCCCTCATTCATATTCAGAAATCTGAACGTAGATGGTAGAAAAAGTAGAGCTGTGGAACTGAGCTGGGGTTGGAAGTTTGTGGAACAGGAATAGAAGGAGGAAAACGAATTGTTATCATTTCATTGATTTTCTCCCTCTGCTCTGAATAATTCAAACATATGCTTTTCAAACAGCCTGCTACGCCTTAGGTAAGAATGCACAGAGTAAATGCATTTCCTGTGCAACAATTGATGGACAAACTGTCCCGTGATGTGGATTGCAGTCTTCACAATGTGTCAGCCCTGGAGCCACTCCTTCCTGCCTTCTCCTCTTTGTTTTGGGGGCAAATGTTGCTCCTATGCTCTCATAGAGTGGATCATTCTAAGGAGTGTTATTATTTATTATTTATTTCATAAGCCAGTCTATGATTTCCTTGAGAGGTGACCTTCAGGATTGGCTCCATGTTAGAAAGGTGACGTAGGACAATAGTCTCTTTCGTTTCTAATAGACCAGTGAATTTAGCCTCTCTTATAAATTTGAGTTTTGTTTTATAGTTATTTTTCCCCCATCTTTCGCTGTGACTTTTTATTGTGTCTCTGTATCAAATGGTCAGTGTTGACAGCCAGGCACCCTCTAGTTTTTTTTTTTTTTTTTTGAGTCTACAGGCTAAAGGATGCTGCGATTCATGTGGGCCATGGGTTCTTTGGACTAATTGCCTCCTTGAGTCTTAGTTTCCTTCACTCTCTTTTGTTCTGGGAAGGAAGAGATATCATTGCAACACTTGTTGAAAGTGTTGCCCGACTCACTCAACTAGGATATAGACCATCGTCTGTGTAGACCATCATCTGTGTGCCGTGCTGTTCCGCTAGACCTAGACATTGATCTTGAAGACCTTGGGTCTTTGCCTTCAAAACTAGTAGCTCAATCCAACTAGGTGTCTGATTACATTTTAGGAATTTCCCTAACTCTGCTCCCTATGTACTTTCTTATATATATGGATATTGATATACATATGTGTTAGTCTGGGCAGACTAGAGACACAAATTCATAAACATGCATATGGGTATAGGGGGAAGGTTTATATACAAGAGGTAGGGAACACTGAGAAAGCATCCCAGTCCAGTCCAAGCTCAAAAGTCCGATATTAGCCCACATGTTCGATACCAGTCTATAAAGTCTCCTTCCAACTCGTGAAGCACGTGCAATGAATGATACCAGGATAATCACAGGCCAGTG
This sequence comes from Nesogale talazaci, assembly GCA_004026705.1. NCBI lineage: Eukaryota > Metazoa > Chordata > Mammalia > Afrosoricida > Tenrecidae > Nesogale > Nesogale talazaci. The sequence goes on along the minus strand of PVJH01010201.1, from coordinate 37,085 downwards.
GGTGCAGAGTCTTGTGTATCCAGCTGGAGTAGAAGCGTCTTGGTGCTGGCACGGATCTCTCTGTGGCTTCTCTGACCCCAAAGATCTGGTCCCATCAGGGCAAGCCCATGTGTCTTCTCCTCCAACTCCTCCAGTCTACAGGAATCAAGATCAATCAGCATGCTGTCATCTCATCTTGTCAGTAGTTCCTCTCCCAGGAACTCAATCTAGTCTCTTTTCCAATTGGGAAAAACCATGAGACTTCCCAGAAATCTCAGGAGAAAGTCATGGCCACACAGAGTCCTCATTGGCTACCTCCAGAATGACAAGCTAGACTCCACCCCTAGACTCCCAATCATGAAACTGACACATGAGTACATGAATGCCAGAACATATAAGAATGTATATAGAAAAATCTCCAATCACACTTGTGCAGTCATATTGGTATCGTCAAGTAGGACATCCCACATTTGGTGTACATCTGTATTTATGCTCCCACCCACAAATGGGTGCTTGCTTTACTGTTGGTGCAGGATTAGATATGTTATAGTATACTCAATCAGAACCCAACTCACTGCCCCAGTGTCTAAAAAGGCCATATGAGAGCAGAAAGCCTCATCTTCCTCCCATGGATCATGTGGTGGGTCCAAACTGCTGACCTTGCAGTTTGCAGCTTGGCTTCTCACCATCAGGTCTCCTTGGTATTTACAGTAGTCATCTTTATTCTTGCACACTCCCCCATTTAGTGTCTCCTCTCTCTTTTCATCAGCCTTAGCACACATCTGCTATCTAGTGATCTTTCTTCCTCCCCCGATTCCTCCAACCTCCAGTAACCACCAAAGAATGTTTCCTTCTGCATGGAATCCTCTTCTTGGTATTAAAAACAGTAGCACTGTTGGCATATGAGCCACATACCCTACGATCTAACAGTTCAGTTCTATTTAAGTAGAGTGGTGCACTTGCCATTACTATTAGTTTCTGAACATTGTTCCTTTCTTGTTGTCACTGTCGTTAATGGCCTGATTTCGCCAACCTCCCTGCCTGCTTTTGTTGCTCCAGTGACCGTCTCGATAGATTTGCCTATGTTGGATTGCCTTTACAGGAAAGCCTACAAAACCAAAAGAAACAAAAACACCAAAAAAAAAAAAAACCACCCCAGGAAAACCTCAATAGAAAAGAAATATTAAAAGCCGGAAGAGATTTAAAATGGGTCCAGTGGAGATCAAATGACAAGGTGTTACATTTTACCCTGACTACATCTGCCGTGATTGATTTTACAATGGTCTCTGGCTGATAGCAAGGCGATGGACATCCCCGGACTATGGTCAGTGGGGATTCGCTGAAGGATTCATCCATGTGGGAGCCCTGCAAATGGATTTGGGACTTCTGCTGTCATCTATAGCCTTCTGCAAACTGGGTGTTCAGATTTTAAGCTCCGATACCATGCCTTCTCCTCTGGATTTGGATTTTATTGTTTATGATCCTGTGTCACACAGGCTGGTGTGCTTCTCCTGTGTGGCCTTAGCTGACGTCTCACTTAGATGGCTGCTTGTTTGAAGACAAGCCTTTACAAGAAGAGCCTGGACATTATTCTTTCCTATAGCTGGGCACTGACTGATTTCTTCTCGACACTTTACTATGGCATCCAAATCTTCAATGATCTCTTCATATCATACGAATGAATTGTTCTTCCGTGAGGGCTATTATTAAGTGAGAGTCCCAAATCAATTAATGTATTTCTCTGGTTCACTCTAAGGACATCATTATCATTCTAATGAAGAACATTGTTAACCACCCCCATGATACATAAAGTAATTCTATTGATAGTATCATTCATTGAGATAGAATTGAAAACATTGTTGATCCAAGGAAATTATACACGTGTAGGCCAGTTTTTCAGACTGCACTACATTGATTGTTGACTTGTACAGATTCAAAGCTTAAGTGACTGGAAACTTTCTACACAAACAATGAGGATTAGGGATAGGGGAAAACTTTCAATGACACGTATTCTCCAAAGCAGATTCAGGCCTTCTAGACACCCTGAAAGCAAGAGATCAGAACCAAAGTCCCCAAATCATTAAATCTAGAACCACCAGGGCACCTGCTTCTTTTCAAGCTGCTGAGTTGCAGCTTTACATTCCAGGAAGTATTAATCTGCTAGAGGTGACTTTGAGGCAAAGTCCAGTTCACTTAGTGGGGCTTCTAAGTCAGATCTATCTGGTTTGATCTGCCAAGGATGTGCATGTCAGAAGGACTGAGAAGTACCGGTACCGTAAAGCACACAGCCTGGGTTGACAAGGGCTGGAGAGAAACTATGTTAAGCATATTCAATTGTGGGCATAATACATGGAGCATTCACCCTTTTCAGTCTATATAAGTAACACTAAGCATGGTTTCCAATGGCAGGATGCCTGACCCAGTCTAATTGCCTTCTCTGAGTCAAGTAAGATTCAATAATCACTCTTGCAGGAGTGTCCTTTGATTTGGGGGTGACCGCAGAACAGTGTTATACGGCAGGAACTGATTGGTCTTCTCTCTGTCCTGCCATCTTGAGAAGTTGACCTCAGGTGAGGTGGGGACCCCTCTCCCAAAGGGTTTTTAGAAGTACAAGTAAGGAGGCCATGTATGGTTCATGGTCATGCTGCAGGCTCAGGCAACAGAAAGGAATTGAGAGAGTGCAGTGGGTCAAAGAAGAAGTGAAACTCTCACTCTGCGGATGATGTGATTTTATAGAGAGAGGATCCGAAGGACTCCACAAAAAGATTGCTGAGAACAATGGCTAGATTGGTAAAGTGGCAGTATACAAGAAATAAACTGGATTCTGCATACCAGTGTCGAGAGCTCTGAAAAAAGAGAGATAATAAGAAGATAATGCTAGTTCCTTAATCAAAAGATGAAATATGTAGGAATAAACCTAATAAATATAACAAACAACTAAAACTATGGAACATTATTACAAGAAATCAAAAGAGAAGTAAGAAGTTGGAGGCCGTGTTCCACCCAATCGCAAAACCTACTGCACAGTCACAGTTCTCAAAAGAGCCTGGTGCAATGATAGCTACATGAGATCAGTAGAATAGAATAGAAATTCCAGAAATGAATACATCCAGCTATAGGCAACCTGTGTTCAACAAAGGACCAAAAGACATCAAATGGAAAAAGGACACCCTTTCCAACAAATGATGCTGAAAAAACTGGATCTCCATATGCAGAAGAGTTCAACAGGCCCCAACTCTATCCCACGCACACACAAAAAAGCAAGATAGGTTAGAGGAATAAATGCAAACCCAGGAGCTATAGAGATCACCAATGAGAAAATTGGAACAAACTTAAGGGCCTAATTCAGGGGTCCTCAAACTATGACCCTTGGCCACAATGTGGCCCATCAAGGACATTTATTTGGCCCACAGGGTATTTTTGCTTCATTGCTGTTTTGATTAGCAGCTGACTCATCCTGGGCCCACAGTGAATTTGTTCCTAGTTTTGTTTTTACTTACCTATTGTCTGGCCCTCCAACAGTCTGATGGACAGTGAACTGGCCCCCTCTTTAAGAAGTTTGAGGACCCCTGGCCGAATTGGAGGGCATACACAGACTATCACGTATAATAAAGGAAGCACACACAATGGAAGACAAAACAGATGAGTAGGATCTACTAAAAGTAAAAAACTCTTACACATTAAAAGGTCTCATCAAAAGAGCAAATCAAGATTTCCCCCACAGATTGGGGGAAAAAAATCTTTAGCAATGACACAATGGACAAGGGATGAAGTACTAAAATCTATAAGATTCTGCACCACCCCGATAAGAAAAAGAAAAACCAAATGATCAAATTAAAAAGAGATGAATGCAGTTCACCAAAAAATGGCACTCAAATGGCTAACAGACACATGAAAAAAAAGTACTCACAATCACTAGCCATCCCAGAGATGTGAATCAAAACAATGATAAGATGACCCCTTATACTTACAACGATAGTCCAAATGAAAGAAGAAGAAAAAGCAAACAGAACAATAAATGCTAGAGAGGAATACAGAGAGATTGTAACTCTTACACGTTGTAGGTGGGCCTGCAAACAAGTATGGTTAGTCTGGTCGTTCATATAGTGCTACTACAATGATATGAGAAGAGCCCTGGTGGCATAGTGGTTACATATGGGCCTGTAACTGCAAGGTCAGCAGTTCAAAACCACAAGTCACTCCACAGAAGATGGGGCTTTCTATTCCCATAAAAGTGTACTGCCTTGGAGACTCATAGGGGTGCTTCTACTCGGTCCTGTTGAGTTGCTATGAATTGGTATAGGCAGCAAGATAAGAAAATGATATGACACTACCTAAAACAACTAAGAATAGAAATACCTTATAACCTAGCAATGCCTCTCCTGGACAACATGTACCAAAGAAGTAAGAGACAGAACCTGGACAGACCTCATTTCTCCTATGTTCATTTTAGTATATCACAGTTCACAATAGCCAGAAGCCAGTAACAGCTCACACGCCCGACAGGGGAAGAATGGATACAGGGACTCTGATACATATACATAATGCATTATGGTACATCCCTAAGACCCAGGGAGGAAACACCTCAAGACCTGGATAGACCTGGGAGTCAATCACAGAAGGGCAAAGAGCGGATGAGCCCACTCCTATGTGGAGAAGCAACAAGACAGAGACACAGATCTGGTCTCAGGTTATGTAGTATTTTACAAGATCTATTAGTGCCCTGGAGTTGTTGGGGGTGCAAATGGTTCATGAACTCAAAAGGGCAGATGTTCGAGTCCAGCAAAGATGCTTCTGAAGAAAGTCATGGAGAACCACCTAGTAGCCCTTGAAATTCCTCTTCCATACAGATTCAGCTTCCAAGAGGTCGGGCACACAAGTGGTCACTGGTGAAACCAGGTCCAGCAAATCAGGGCCCAGTTATTAATGCCTTTGTAGGGGACTTTATGAAGGAATGAAATGCAAACAAAACATATCCAGGAACTTTTCAAAGCTCCCCTCATATACAGCCGCTCTTAACCAGGGATACCCACTGGAACCAGTGGGGGTGGGAGCGGTATTCAAAATGCATATGCATGAACTCTCCCTCCTAATTACTGTGTAGATCATCCATCCTGACAACTGTCCTTGCTAAATGCTTCCCCAGCAAAGCCCACCCTGATTACTGGTACCATTAGGGGTTGCGGCACATATCAACTTGAAAGCTGAGCGGTCAAATCGAGACCCACAAAGTAGCCAGCTTGCCAGATCCTTTGAAAATAAACTCACCACACCTGGATCCAAGAAGGGGGTGGGAGGTGTCATGCAGGGTAAAGAATGCGAAGGGATACAGCTTCCTTCTGAGTCAGAATGAATGGCCTTTTGAGTTCCTCTTTTCTTTTTAAGAAAAAAGCTTATTGCACACTCTAAGGGCTCGGCGTGAAGCTAGATTTCCACAGCATGTTTTGCAATGTGTTCAGGGTCTGTAAGAGGAACTGCGTCCAGGACCCTGCCAACGAGGGGGGCATTTCCTCCCGTATGCTCCCTTTGCTCTTGAAAAGAAGGAAGTTTCAGGAAAGCCTCTCCGTTCTAGGATCGTCCGCTTGTCCCAATCTCAAGAAAGAATCCCCATTAGCCAGACTGGGGTGAAAGAAGGGGAGAATGTCTGATTTATACCTTCCAGTGAAGTACCAGCTGTCAGGATTAGGTCAGCGAGGATCGGGCCAAAAACTATATTTGAATGCGCCCCAGGCCAACAGACATAGAACATCAGGTGCTGTCAGGAACTGGAGAGACGGCGCTCTGTGATTGGGATCGTTTTAGAAGATGGTGTTAAGTGGGAAATGTTGTCCTAAGTGGGCACAAAGGTATGGGGGGTTTTGTTGTATAAGATGAAATGTTGGAAAGTTGCAAGAAAGAACCATTTCCAAGAGACTGATTATGTAAGGGACCGACCATGCTGCGTCTGTCAGACCATTGGACTTGACTCTAACACATAAAACACTGTGAGCCCTGAGTGAGGCCCCCCAATGATTGTGGTGCTGATTGTTTCACTGTTGCAGCCACTGGGTCAGTCCATCTTGCTGAAGGTCTCCCCGCACTGCACAAGCTTGATGGCCTTCTCTGGGGACAGGTCTCTCCTGATGGTATCTCCAAGATCCACAAAAGGTTTCCTCACCAGGCTAGCCTCTAAGAAGTCTTTTGGTTGTGCTGGTGCTGGAGAATATGATCACGCTAGGGTTATTTTATCATCCCAAGCCCTTTCCTCAATATTATTAGGAACTTATGAAAGCTTTTGATTAAAAGGAAAAGCATAGATCTCTGATTTTCCAAAGCCCATCACCGTTCTTGTCTTGGATATCAGGGCACGGCATAGGTCTACGCAACAGGTGTCCTCAAACTAGGGCCCCGTGGGCCACATGCGGCCCTGCCAGGGACATTTACCTGGTCCACGGGTGTTTTTGCCGCCGCTACCTGTCCTGCTTTGCAGCTGACTCATCCCGGGATGCGATGAATTTGTTCATAGTTTTTTTGTTTTTGTTTTTTTTAACTCCAGTTCGGCCCTCAACAGTCTGAGGAACAGTGAAGTGGCTCCCTGTTTAAAAAGTTTGAGGATCCCTGGGACATACCCACTTTTTCGTTTTTACAGTGGTTAGGGGCTCTCCTGTTAACCACAAGGTCAGTGGTTGGAACCCACATGGGAGAAGAAGCCCCTGCATCCTGCCTGCAGACTCAGTCCTGCAAACCCAATGGGGACCCTGCAGGGACACGGTGACTTAGGGTGGCCTTGACAACTGTGGGCTTGGGGATAACAGGCTGGAAATACAGGAAATGGCTGGCCTTGCAGAATGGAAATATAGTTCTGTAGCCTTCTGGAACGCCAGAAGAGGGTATTGAGTAAAGTGGTCAGGTTTTAAGTGGGACACCATTGGGAGGGGGAAGTTCTTGATTAAAAATTTGGTCTATATGGAGCAACAAAAATGTTCATGGAATGCAAAAATAGTATTTCTAATATATTTATTTTAATTTTAAAATGATGTGGGATATTGTTAAATTGTTAAAAAGCAGGACGCCTGCTTAGTTCAGGAAGCAGGAATTGAGGCACTCTCTCTCCTGAGGGCCTGGGGTCAGTCTTTCTGTTCTGAATTCTTTGGTGAGTTTCATGTGTGTCAGTCTGGGTTGACTAGAGCAGGGGTCCTCAAACTTTTTGAATAGGGGACCACTTCACTGTCCCTCAGATTGTTGGAGGGCCGGACTAGAGTTAAACAAACAAACAAACAAACAAACTATGGGGGCTGGCTGAGCCCCACTGGCATAGTGGTTGAGTGTGGGACTGCGGCCCACTGGCTTGGCGGTTCAAGTCCAGCAGCAGCTCTCCAGGAGCAAGGCTGGGCCTCCCACTCCCACCATAGGGCAATGATGCCCCCCCACCTAAAAAACAAGCAAAAAAACCCTATGAACAAATTCATTGCGGGCTGGGATGAGTCAGCTGCTAAGTAGGATAGGCAGTGGTGGCAAAAACACCTGGCGGGCTGGATAAATGTCCTTGGTGGGCAGCATGTGGCCTGCGGGACATAACTTGAGGACCCCTGGACTAGGGGAACAAATCCAGAGACACTCATATGTGTGTAAGAGACAGCTTAACATCAAAGAGCAATTGTATGTCAAGAAAACACCCCAGCCCAGTCCAGATCAAGTCCATGACTCCAATATGAGCCCATATGTCTGATAGCAGCCTGCAAATTCCTCACACAACACAGGCAATGGAGGCCAAATGCAGGAACATCATAGGCTGCTGGGTGGGTGGAGACTCTGGTGGGTCCAGTGGTGGTGAGAACATCTCAGTGTGGGTGCGCGTCTCCACATGCCTCCTCCAGCTCTCTCAAGTGTGGCTCTTCCACAAGAAGGAGAAGCAGAGAGAGTGTGTCTCTCTCCACCAGGGAAGAAGAGAGGAAGGTCCCAGAATCCTCATAGAAGGCCACACCCACAAGGAGGCATCATCAGGCTGCAACCTGATTGACAGGCTGGAATCCACCCCTTCATCCAGTTATCAAGTTGATACCAAATTATGTAGCGATGCATGGACATGTTAGAATGCACCTCGGTCATTTTCTCCATAAACGTGCCAACAGGCATGCAGACTGCATTTCACAGAATAAATTAAAAAGCACACATTAAGAAATAAATAACCAGGACCACCACATGGAAACTGAAGGCTACAGCCCGGTGTGTATCCCACGACTGGGCCCAGCTCAAACCAAACTCCCTGCGATTCTGGCTCACAGTGACCCCAATCAGACAGAGGGGAATGGCCCCTGTGGGCTTCCAAGGCTGCAGATAGCTTCATCTTTCCCTGTTGGGGAAGCAGGTGGTTTTTAACTGCCCACCCGGGGGGAAAGAGGGCATCTTTGTTATCTGAATCTAGCTGCTGGCCTTGACCTTGACTTTGGGAGAAATCAAAGAGCAGATTACACATGTATTCTAAAAAGCATATAGCTGGATGGGGGACCATATCAGGGGTGGGGGTGGGGCCAGCATGGATGATGCGTTCTTGAACTCTTGGGGCTCTAAGGTCAATTTTGTAAGGAGTTCACAAACACTGTCTTCCTGAGGAAGGCTCCCTGGTAGTGCAGTGGATCACACGTTAGGTTGCAAGATGAAAGATCAGCGGTTTGCAATCGCCAGATGCTCTAGGGGAAGAAAGAGAGGCGTATCTACCCCCATCAAGAACAGTCTCAGAAACCTTCCTGGACAGTGCTGCTTGTCCCTATGGGGTTGCTGTGTGTCCACAGGGACTCAATGGCAGTGAGTGCACCTTCTTGGTATGTAGCTCTACCCTTCCTTCCCCTGTGTATAATGACTCTTGATGCCGTTGGGGCTGCAGCGGCCTTGGGAGAGACTTGGATGCCAGTGCTCCTGGCTGTGCCATCTCTCTTCCATGTATGTCTGCCCAAGTTCTGCTGGGTGCTGCCAGGGCCATGCTGTGCTGGGCCCCAGGCCATGTTACATCTTCCCTTACCAACGAGCCATGTAGGGTCCCAGGCTATGCTGTCAGGTGCTTGCCTTGTCTTCCAAGCTTGTTAGTGAAATCAGTGCTAAAGGACTGGTTTAAAGGGCTCTCTCTGAGATGGGGGCGAGAGAGCAGGGGGAGGGATACAACTTTTGCAGTTCTTACTGCATTTGACCGCGGGAGAGTGATCCTGGGTCAAAAGTTCTAGACCTTCGCCCCACCGTCTTTAGTTCAGGTTTCCCATTCCCTTGCACAAATGCACCCTGGGTTATTTTTTATCATCAACACATCTTTATAGAAGATCATTTCCTTACCTGGCACTCTACTAAGTGCTGCGGGGGGTGGGGGGGCACAATGACACCTGACAGCAAGCGGAGACTCGCTCTCCTGGAGGTCAAGGTCCAGTGGACATAACTGTGGCTGTGTGCCATTGAGCAGTTTCAGACTCTGACTTGGTGGTGGTGGTCGTCATGAGCTGTTGTCAGCTCTGACTTGCAGAGCCGGGAAGGACGCCAGAATGGAATGCGGCTCCGTCCTGCACCACCCTAACTCTTGCGGTTATGTTCGAGCCCATTGTAGGGACCATGGGGACAACCACCAGGTCAAAATCCACCTCTCTAGGGCTTCCCCTCCATTCTCCAAACATGATGTTCTTCTCCAGGGAGTGATCTCTCCTGACACAATGTCCACAGGACAGGAGATAAAGTCTTGCCATCATTACCTCTAAGGAACATCTGGCTGTACTTCTTGTCAGATAGCTGTGTTTGCTTCTCTGGCCATGCAAGGTCCATCATGACTACCTTGGAATAAATTGAACGGTACATGAAGGTTTCTGAGCATGCCCTACTTTGTATGAATGCGGGAGGCAAATCAGCAGGCTTTCCCCTCTGCAGAGCAGTTGAGTGGTTTGAACTGTTTACTGTGTTATTCCGGGTAGACTTGAAAAGCAAATTCATAAACATGCATATGGATATAAGGGAAAGGTTTCTATACAAGAGGAATGGAACATCAAGAAAGCATCCCAATCCAGTCCAGTCCAAAGTTATAAGTCGAATATTAGCCCATATGTCCAATTCCAGTCTAGAAAGTCTCCTTCTGACTCACAAAGCATGGCGTCCCGGTGCTGGCCGGGATCTCCCCATGGTTCCTCATTTCCAGGGCTCAGGGTTTACCAGCAGTATCCTGGCAATACGAGCATCTCAGGGCTGGCAGGGGTCTCTCTGTGGCTTCTCCGGCCCCAGAGGTCTGGTTCCATCAGGGCAAGCCCAGGTGACTTCTCCTCCAGCTCCTCCATTCTCCGGGAATCAAGATCGATCAGCAAGCTGTCATCTTGTCTTGTCAGTAGTTCGTCTCTCAGAGACTCAGTCCAGTCTCTTTTCTCCAACTGGGAAATACCGCGAGATTTCCCATAAATCTCTGGAGAAAGCCTTGCCCACACAGAGGTCTCATTGGCTACTTATTGGCTATCTCCAGATTGACAAATTAGACTCCACCCCTAGACTCCCAATCATGAAATTGACACAAGTTCATGACTGCCACACTAACCAAGCATGTCACCTTTATCCCTTCAGGGTACTTTAGTGGGGATAATGAAACATGTGTTAACTGTTCATTCATAAACCAATGAACCTAATCGCTGTCAAGTTACTGCCCAGGGAGAAGAGTGCTCTGTGGACTGTTCAGTGGGTGATGTCTTGAAAGTCGACTGCCAGAGCTTCCTCCAAGATGTCTCTAGGGCAGGGGTTCTCAATTTGTGGGTCATAACTCTTTTGGGGGTCTTGAATGATCCTTTCATGGGGGTCACCCGATTCATAACAGTAGTAAAATGACATTGATGAAGTAGCAATGAAAATAGCTTTCTGGCTAGGGGTCACCACAACATGAGGAACTCTATGAAAGGGTTGGGGCATTAGAAAGGTTGAAAACCACTGTACTTGGTGGACTTGAGCTTCCAATCATTCGATTAAGGTAAACTTTCCTAGTAACTAGGTCAAGGAACCCTGGAAGTGCAGCCAGGTAAGCATTGGGCCACTGTCCACAAGGTTAGCGGTTCAAGTCCACTGGAGAAAGATGAGACAGTCTGCTCCCCCAAAGATTTGCAGTCTCAGAAGCTCAAAGGAGCGGTTCTACTCAGTCCTAGGAAGTTTCTCAGTGTCACAATTGACATTATAGCAGTGGATATGAATTAGATTTTTAATAAGTTTACCTAATTAGAGAGAAGTAAGTGTCCTGAACTCAAGGAATCTCTCCCATTCCCAGATGTGCCTGTTTTGTCACCCAGCCTGCATGATGCTGGATTTCCTGGCTCTGCTGTTTATCCAGGGGCCCTCACTGGCATTGTGAGTTATGCAGCTGGGTTCTAACCACAAAGTCAGCAGTTTGAAACCACCAGCTGCTCCAGCAAAATGACGAGGCTTTGTGTTCCCATAAAGAGTTGTTATCTCCGAGATCCCTGGGGCACTCCTGCTCTGTCCTATAAGGTCTCAAGGAGTCAGAACTGATTCCATGGCAATGAGTTTGTCTTAGTTTGACTGATTATCTAGGAACTTAAAGCCTACATATCTGTAATTATAGAGGGGCTATGACTACTTTTTAATAATGGAGGAAATAGACATTAGAGTTTAGAATTATTTATATTTGGCAATGAGAGAACTCTTCCTTTTCAGCACTTTACCTTAATTTTAATATTTATATATTCAATATGGCATTGTTGATATAGTCATAGATATATCATTTTCTACGTAAGTTGTGTTTATATTATATCCTAGGATAAATGACATGTTTAAATGCCTGTCAACTCAGGAACAGTCTATGGCCCTCAAGTTGATTCTGACTCAGAAAGACCCACTAGGACAGAGAGGAACTGCTTCATGGGGTTTTCAAGGTTGTGAATTTGATAGGATCAGATTGTCTCGTCTTCCTTTGGCAGAGTGGCTGATGGATGTGAACCATTGACGTTATGGTTAGCAGCTGCACTTGTATCCACTGCATCCCCAGGGATCACCTCAACTGAGGAGAAGGACCTGTAAATTCTGAGCAAAAAACCTGAAGATTGGAAAGTTTGGATGAGAATGTTTTCTCAGTATTCAGGGACCCATTTAAGACGCGAGAATGTACGGTGGCAAAAGTATATAAAAGGTACCAGGTTCAGAGATGAGAACTGGAAATACAGGGAACCCAGGGCGGATGAACCCCTTGGGGCCAGTGGTGAGAGTGGAGTTACCAGATGGGGTAAGGGAAGGTGGGGTTGAGAGGGAGCCAACTGTGGGGATCTACAGATGGTCTCTTATCTGGAGGACAGACATCGGGAAGAGTGGGCAAGGGGAGATGTCAGGCAGTGTAAGATATGACAAAACAATAATAATTTATAAAGAAATGAGGACTGAGGGGGAGGGGGAGAAAGGACAGAGGGGGAAGGATGAGAAGCTGATATCAAGGGCCTAAGGGGAAAAGCAGATATTTGGAGAATGTTAACGAAAGCAGGCATGTGAAGGTGCTTGTCACAGTGTATATAACTGTATTGTGAAAAGCGATGTACAAGCCCCCAATAAAATAAGTCAAAAAAACAAAACAAAAAAATGGTGCCTGGTTAACCATTTGATGTGTAAATTCAGTCATATAATTCCACTGACCTATTTCTAAAAGGTTTTCATCAGTCTCACAGGGAATTAGTATCTTTAAAATGAAATATTTCAAATGAATGTTTTAAGGTTTATTATTTTAAGCCACACGTACACAGTATTACCTGAATTTCTAAAGTCACAGTGAGTGAGAAGATGGTTTTAAATGTCCACATAGACTTGGAATAGCAGTGTACTCTTAAATTTCCATGTCGCACAAAGTCCAGAAGGCATATGCCCGGTTACTTATCAGATTTATGCAGATCCTGGCAGGGAAGTGAAACAAAATCTGATGGCATTTGGTTTTCTGACTAACAATGTAGCAACCTTTGTACAGGAAATTGCTAGATGTCTGAGAATGTATGCCCGAAAAGGGCCATCTAAGATGTCTTAAGCTGGGTGCTCTAGAAATCCAAAATCAATTAAGTTTACTTATGTGTGTTAATCTGGGTAAACTAGAGAAATAAACTCATAGGCACACACACACACACACACATATATGGGTACAGTGTATATATAAGAGGAATAGGACATTAAGAAAGCATCCCAACCCAGTCCAGTTCAAAATCATAAGTCCTATATTAGTCCATATGCCGGATACCAGTCTATAACGTCTCCTACCGACTCACAAAGTCACAGGCCAGTGGGGGCAGAGTCCTGGCACTGGCGGGAGTGTCCCATGGCTCCTTGCTTCAAGGGCTCAGGGTCCATCAACAGCATCTAGTGGTGATAGACGCATCTCAGTGCTGGCAGGTTCAGCTGGTGGCTTCTCCAGCTTCAGAGGTCTGGTTCCATCAGAGCAGGGCCATGTGACTTCTCCTCCGGCTCCTCTAGCTCCTCAGACTCTGCCATCCTGTCTTGTCTGCAGTTCACTGTCTCTGAGACTAAATCCCAACAACTGGGGAGAGAGCTTCTCATCTCCATCAGGGAACTATCATGATATTTCCCAGAAGTTTCAGGAGAAAGTCATGCCCACAGGGAGGCCTCATTGGCTACTCAATGACTATCTCCAGGTTAATAGGCCAGACTCCACCCCTACATCTCAATCATGACATTAACATAAGCACGTGACTACCACAATATGTATATGTATATCAAAGAAATATACCAAGGCTTGGGCTGTGAAGTTAACAGAAAGTGAAAGCTTTTGTTAACTTGAGTATAGCTTCAGGGCCTGATAAGTCTAAGATCAACAGTCTAGATAGCAGACTTCTAACTGCAGAGGAGAATGATCTCCAGGTTGGTAGGTTAGCTGATGGGCTGCTGCTTATTCCCAGGACTGGCACACAATAAGGCAGGCCACTGACTCAGTACAAAGAACTGAAGGTTGGAAGATGTGTCAGATGTAGGATCCAGACTGGCAAAAAAACCCAAAAAACCAAGCAAACTCTCCCACATCGTCCGCTTTTACTGGAATCAGACATCCACCCACCCTCCTACTCCCAGGGAACTTCCTTTCAATTGATTGCTGGCTTATAACAAATCTTATGACATTGAGTTAGATCTTATTATAGGAGAAGATGAGGTCTTAACTTTCAAACCACAGAGAATTCTGGCCAGTCAAGTTGATACAGAACTTTAACTCACAGGTAAGATATGGCACGTGTCCTGGGTGCCACTTGAATGAAGGGATCTGTTTAGCAGTTTATCATCACTGTTTCTGTCACCTGCTGTGAGAGATCACTCAGCAAGTTTAAACCAGTACTTAGGCATTTGAGAGGCCCCCTGGGTCAAAGGAGATTATGTAATCTCACTTTATCAAATGTAGAAATAGATTAAACTAGGGGGAGGTAGGAAGCATCTGACCTTGAGTACATCTCCGATTTTCAAAGCAGATAAAGTTGAAGTGGTACAGTTCATGTGAAAAGATTACCAAGCTTGGCTTTTTCTTTTGATATGCTATGCTAAAGCTATTGGAAAGATAAGTGTCAGCTATTTGGACAGGGCCACAAGTTCAATGCTTCTCATTGGCACCATTCCCTATAGACACGCCTCTTTATGCCCAGGGATGTTGACAGAACTGATCATGAATGGCCTCCTTGTTTTGCATTCATTCATTAGCATTATTATCACCTGGTGACAATGTAAGGAGTACTGATCACAATGGTGCAGTGTTATATTGTTAAGTAAAAGGTTGGCAGTTCGAACACACCCCTGTTCTGTTGGAGAAGGATGTGACAGGCTGTTTCCAAAAAGATGTATACCTTTGGAAACCAGAGAGGGAGTTACTTCTCTATCCTCTTGGGCCACTGTGAGTTGGAATTCAACTCGATGCCAATGGGGATAGTTTGGTAACAGGTTGCATACCATACACAGCACTGGCAGTAATGTGTTGTTAAATGGTTAACCAACTGGCTCTCTGGGCAGGGGGAAAGCTCTCCTTTGAATGTGTGTCAATTTCCATGACACATATACTCTCACCTGGATGAATTTTAAGCTATCAATATGATATCCCTGACTATTGATGCTTGATTTGGGGAAAGAAGAGATGGTGGGCTCTCATTCGCTGATGCAAACGAGCCGGTTGGTTCCTCCAGGATAGGTGCGCTGCTGTGATTTGAACAGGCAAATATGAGAATTAAGCACATGGCCTTTATGATATATGACAGGACCTCTTAGATGTTTTCCATACTTCTCACATAATGCAAACTGGGTCACAAAGTAACATTACTAAAAGTTAAACTACAAAGAGTGGGATACTCTCACTAGAGACAGAATGCCACTATTTTCTACTGCATTTCAGTAGTCTTTAAGCAATGAATTCTGTAGTTACTGTTAGATTTTTTTTTTTGGGCGGGGGCCTTGATGGTTCAGTATCAGAGGTGGCCGACCTCTGATATACTCACAGCAAGGGTTCAACAGGCAGTTGTGCAGCAATAATTGTTATTTGTTATAATAACGATATGGAGATCATGATACAGAGAGAAAGAAACAATAAGAGTTAGACATACATAACATCAGGGTAACATGCTCACCTTCGCCCAGTATGGTGGTCCACATAGAGATGGAGAGGGAGACGGAGTTACATGATGAGGGAGAGGAGCCAAGAGCGTCCGGCGCTCAGGGGCGGAAGGGAGGCAGGAGCGACACAGGAATAAGAGTCAGGAGTGAGGGTGTTGAACATTAATTTTTCCCATTTAAGTAGTCTAACAGGGGACACATAATTTCTCTAGTCACCGGTCAGGACATGCCACAAGTGGGGGTTGTCTTAAGGGTTATAAGGTGATAATGGCTTAGGGATGACTTATGACTAAGAGGAGAGGGATGTGGTAAGGAAAGATTCCAGACTCCTGGGGGTAGATGAACAGGTCTGTCTTATTAGGGGTCATTGACAATGACTCTTGAATCCCACTCAGAAGGCTCAAGGGAAGCAGACCTATTGTATCTTGAGTCATGCATAGCCCTTAGATAACTGGGAGCATCAATGAGATTAACTGTCATAGTCTGCCTCATCATGAGTCAGACGAAGACCTCATGAAATTGGGAGCCTCAGTGAAAATAGCTAGCACTAAGTGTTGGTAAATTGCTTGCTTTAATGTTTTGGAGTATATGACGTGGAAAAGTCCTGTCTTCATCCCACAGTTCAGTAGTAGATTTCTCACCTTCCACATAAAACACCCTGGTTGGTTTCCTGGCCAATGCACCCGATGCTGCCTGGCCATCCCCTGTAGGTCCTTCAAGGCTTGTGTTTTGCAGTGATACTCAACAGATTTCAGCAGAGCATCCAGAATCACATGGCTTAGGAAAAAAGACCTGCTGATCTACTTCTGAAAATCAGCCAATGAAAGTTGCATGTGTCCCCATGACATGCCCTGCAACCTCTCCTGCCGATGGCATGGGGCCAGGCAGAGTTGCAGTGAGTGGCACATAGGGTCCTCTCATGTGTCATAATCCGGGGTGACTCAATGGAACCAGGCATGACAGGAACAGCAGCAATGTTGTTGTTTTTAATTGAACACCTGTCATGACATTCTCTTTAGCACACCACGAGAGAAGCTGACATATATGAAGTGGGATGCACGATGAGGATTGCATATCTCAGGTTATGCAGATGGCACCACTTGGCTTGCTGAGAGTGACTCTGGAGGGCTTGAAGCCTTCACAGATGATCCAGGATTGCAGCCTTCAGTAGGTATTGCACCTCCCTATAAGGAAGACCAATGTCTATCAGAGGAATCCAGCCTCCGATACATACATCACGGGTTCGATAAGTGCAGTTGTACAGAGAAAATTATTATTTATTATAGTAAAGTGACCAGATTTTGAGTGGAACTCCATTGACCAGGGGATGGGGGGGGGTTGTTGATGAAAAATTTGCTCTATATGGAGTAACAAAAATGTTCATAGAATGCAAAAATAGTATTATAATATATTTATTTTATTTTATTTATTTTATTTTTATTTTTGGGGGCATCACTGCCCTCTGGTGGTCTTAGGAGTTACCCAGCCTTGTTCCCTGAGAGCTGCTACTGGATTTGAATCACCAAGCCAATGGGCCACCGTCCCACACTCAACCACTATGCCACCAGGGCTCAGCCCTATTTATTTTTAAAATTTCACAGAATGTTGTTAAATTGTTAAAAAGCAGCACGTCTGGTCACTTTATGAGAGCATGAGAGAGAAAGAAATAATAAGGGTCAGACACATTTCATGTAGCATGCTCACCTCTGCCCATCAGGTTGTCCACGTGGAGCGAGAGTGGGGGAAGGGATTACATGAAGGAGCAGAGAAATGGAGCATATGGCATAGACAGGGGTAGAGAGAGGTAGGAGAGACTGGAGGTTCTTTATTGTGCCCCAAACCTAAAGTGACCAGATTTTAAGCAGGATTCCATTGACCGGGGGGTGGGGTGGGGATGGGGTTCTTGATTAAAAATTTGGTCTATATGGAGCAACAAAAATATTCATACAATGCAAAAATAGTATTGTAATATATTTATGTTAATTTTAAAATGCCATGGGTCATTGTTAAATTGTTAAAAAATGGGATGTATGGTCACTTTATCCAAGCCTTAGATACCTTTTGGTGTCATGCAAGGTCCCTAGTTACAGATAAGAACACGTCACAGGAAAGGGTTGTACCATCTTAGGAAGAGGATGAGCTAGGTGTGTACATGTAAACCAAGAGGAGGGACTAGGGATGACAGACAAGAAGAGTGGACCCTAGACTCAACATGGCAGCCTAACCTTGATCATCCTTGTGTGGGCTTGACCTCTGTCTCCCATAAGGAAGTTCTCTATTGGCATATTTATCAGAAGGGAGTGGACCTACTTTATGGTGGGATAGGCTACATTCTGATTGCTGTGGATAGCTAATCACACTAAGGAAGAATAACTCCTGACCTACTTTGGTTGACCCCACACGTACAGCCATTTTTGCCCTATGTAGCAAGTAGCTTATGTTTGGCATATATCTTGGGGGGAGATAATCTGGGAGAAATCTTTCTGTTTCCCACAAATATCCTCACAACTGGACCAACAGATAACCGTGAAAAACACAGAAAAGATTGAAGTTGTCGAGAATTTTGCCTAGCTTGGGTTCACGATTTATGCTCATGGAAGTTCCAGTCAGGAGATGAATGGGCACATTTGCATTAGGTGACTCTGCTGCATTAAGCCTGTGTAAAGTGCTGAAACACAAGGATGTTATTTTCAGGGCACAGGTGAGCCTGACCCACGCCAATGGCCTCCTAGGTCTGGTGTGTTCAGTGGCTTCCTATGCATGGGAAAACTGGACATTGAATAAGGAAGAGGGAGGAAGAGTTGATGCATCTGCATTGTAGTGCTGGAGGCGAATATTGGGAGTACTGAGAGGTTGAGACGGAGCCACAGGAAGGGATGAAATGCACATATATAGACTTTATTGGAGGTAGGGAAGGACTTTTGGGAAGGGAAGGGACAGCAGAGAAAGAGACAGACAGGAGCATCTTGAGCTCCTGGGTGGTCCCGAGGTCTGAGTGCTAGGCCAGGGAAGCTACGCCTGGTGCTGGGATGGTGGGATATATATATGATTTGAGTTGAAGGCAGGTGGCTTGTTCTCAGTAGTACGGTTGCTAGGAAACTGCCGGGAGAGCAAGCCTGTGTCCCACCGAGGTGGGGGTCATCCTGTCCCTGGGAAACAATACTTGGGAGGTATGTTCCGTGAGGCAGGTTCTGGGGAGTGCTGAAGGCAGGTGCATTGAAGTTCAGGTGCTACGAAGCTTAGCAGACCATGTGTCTTTTTGAGAGGCTGGAACAGAGGGTCCCTGGGCCTGGATTTGGCCCAAACAAGTACCAGGAACTGCCAAAGAACCAACAGAGTGGCTGAGCCCCGGTAGCATAGTGGTTGAGTGCAGGACTGCAGTCCACTGGCTTGGCAGTTCAAATCCAGCAGCAGCTCTCCAGGAGCAAGGCTGGGCCTCCCACTCCCACTCCCACCAGAGGGCAGTGATGCCTAAAAAAACAAACAAAAAAAGAACCAACAGAGCTCTTTGCAATGAGACACAGCTCCATTGCACCTTAGAGGAAATGCTGGTGAGACTTCGCCTTATGTCCTTTGGACATAGGAGTGAGCTGGTAACATGCTTGGTAAACTGGAGGAGGGTTGTCGGTGAGAAGGATTGACACAGTGGCTGCAACAATGGCTCACTCAGAAGACAGAGTGTCAAGATGACGCAGGGCTGGCCTGTGTCTCCCTGCGCACAGGCCCGCTATGCATTTGGACCGACTCCAGGGAAGCTGACAGACAACAACGAGGCAGTTTCTATGCGTCGAGCGCTCTTTGAAGTGCTTTCTAAATGCCGATTCCTTCTTTGGTTGTAATCACCCCGTGTGGGAGGCGCTGCGTCCGCTGTTCCTCCCCGTCTGTGCCATCACGTCTCTTCTCCACCTCTGAGGGACGCAGTGCTCTTCCAATGAAAGGAGCGGTGCATCCTTCGTTGTGGGTTGGGTTCTGCGAGTCTGTCCCTTTGTATAACAACCCTCTGTCCACATGGACACACTACGGCCTGGCCCTGCAGCATCCTCTCAAGTGTTACATTTGAGCTTACTGTTACAGTCTCTCTGTCAATCGATCCCATTGAGGGTCAGCTCACACACACCCCTCCCCACTCTGAGCAATCTCTACTTTGCCAGGCATGATGTCCTTTTAGAGAAATGGGTTTCCCGAATACATGGTTCCATCTGAATGAATGCGAGGCAAAGGCTTGTCATACTTCTTCACTCCCAGGGGACGGTCCGGTTATCCTTCTTTGAAGACTGCTTTATCTGTTCTGGCCGTCCACCATGTATTACAGAGATGTTGACATCATCTTTAAATGCATTTGGTCTTCTTATTCGTTGTCAAACTCTCCATCTGAGGTGACTGGAAATATCACGGCTTGGCCCAAATGCACCTTAGTCCCCAGAGTGACATCCTTGTTTTTTGATGCTGTAATGAGGTCTTGTGTAGCACAGATGCCCAGCGCAATGTGTCAGTTGATTTGTTGATGGCTGTTTCCATGTGCATTTATGTGGACCCCAGCAATACAAAATCTGGACTTCAAATGTTTCTCTGTTTATCCTGATGCTTTCTCCTGGTCCGGTGGAAAGGATTGTGACTTTCTTTTAGTCAAGTTAAAATCTGTATTGAAGGCTGCAGTCCTTGATTTTTTGTCAGCAAGTACTTCATGTCCTCCTTGTTCTTAATCAGTTGAGGCCATGTCAACTGCCTATTGCAGATTGTTAATAAGCCTTCCTCATATCTTGGGATATGGGGGTGTGTTAGTCCGGGTAGACTAGAGGAACAAATTTCATAGACACGCTATGGATATAAGGAAAGGGTTTATATACAAAAGGAATGGAACACTGAGAAAGCATCCCAATCCAGTCCAGTTCAAAGTCACAATTCCGATATTAGCCCATATGCCCAATACCAGTCCATAATTTCTCCTTCCGACTCATGAAGTCATAGGTCAGTGGGTGCAGAATCCCGGCGCTCGCAGGGGTCCCCCATGGCTCCTCCCTTCCAGGGCTCAGGGTCTATCAGCAGCATTCTGTGGTGGCAGAAGCAACTCATCGCTGGCAGGGGTCCCCTCAAGGCCTCTCCAACGTCAGAGGTCTGGTTCCATCAGGGCAAGACTGTGTGGCTTTCTGCCGGCTCCTCCAGCTTCTCGGATGCTACCATCTTGTCTTGTCCATGATTAGTCGTCTCTCAGACTAACTCCCAACAACTGTGGGAGATAGCTTCTCATCTTCACGAGGGAAATATCACGAGATTTCCCAGAAGTCTCAGGAGAAAGCCATGCCCACACGGAGGCCTTCTTGGCTACTCAATAGCTATCTCCAGATGAACAGGCTGGACTCCACCCCTACATTTGTCAATCATAAAATTAACATAAGCACATGACTGCAACAGGGGAAGTAAAAAAATAAGTCTGATAGGGTTATTGCTCACATATGCACACATTTATTCCGAACTATGTTTAAACATGTGTTTGCAATCCCTTAGTGTGCTTGTCTTTGTCTTGTGAGGGCCACTTCCAATAATAGGTCCAAGCAAAATAGTGGAAATCTTTTGGGCCAAGTAAATCCAATGCACAGAGATCAACTCACAAGGGTATCCTGATTGTTGTTGTTGTTTTTTTTTAATTTCCAAGGGGGAGTACTGATGACGTATCTCAAATGACACAGGCTGATCAGAGGGATTCATTAGGAGGAAGTTTGAAGTAATTGAAAATGACATCAGAGCGAAACAGACCAGTAAAACCATGCTAACATTCCCCCCACCCCTGGTCCTGGCCCACCCCATTACATCAAGGTACCTGCTTATTCTTTAAGGTAGCCAAGGTTGTCCCATGAGAATGTCATAGGAAAACCTTACTGTATCAACCCTGCATCCCTGATCTTACTCCTTCAAACTCCAAACCCAAGGAACATTTTAAAGGAAACTCACTTGTGTCCCTCAAGGAGGCCAAACTGCTGCTTAGACTTGATGAAAACTGAAGAGTCTAGAATTCTTTGGGGAAAGGTCAGAGAGATGGAAACACAAGCTTCAGAAATGTATCGTTATAGCTGGAGGATGTGTTGATACACAGTAGCTTCACGTTTGGATATTTTTGCTTAAGAGCAGACTTGGTGACTTGTGTAGCAGGGCTTTTGGCCTTCCCTCATATATGTTTTTCCCTGCTTTTCCTTACTCCAATATAATTCTGGCTAAGAGTACATTGCGTGCATCTTCAGCTGAGGGATGAAACCAGCAAAATGTATAGCTAGAATGACGTAGAAGGAGATTTGCTTCAAGGTTATGACTCATGCCCTTGGAGCCGGCAAGTCCCAAACCTGTGTGTCGGCAGTGGCCTGGAGACCTCCACAGGCTAATGTTTCCAGAACCAGAGGGTAGGCAGTGAGAAGAGGGCAGGATTGAGAGAGCTTGTTAGCTTGGCCGGAAGGCCCCTTTATATACTGGGGGTAGACCAAGGCAAAGATGAACCTAAATGTGACTGCATTATATTAGAATGTAAAGTCTAGAGTCTGCCATCTTCCTGAGAACCACATGGACACACAGCATCCATCTTCATAGTGTGTTTCTCTTTAAAATGATACTAGAAATGTATATTTTTCTACAGAGGAAAATAATAATAATAATAATAATAATAATAATAAAAGAACCATTTCTCCAGAGTTTTTTTTTTAATTTAGATAGTTACCTTCTAAGTTTTTCTGGACTATTTGTTCTTAGGCTGATACATTTTAGCGGCAGTCAATCCAGACTAGTCATGTGCTTTCTGAAGATGTCTTTGCTTTATCTTTTGGATGCTGTGCTTATGTAACAAGCTCCTTTCACAGTAATTTTCTAACTGGCTTCAAAAGCCTCTTTGCCAATCTTTCAATGTCCTCTCTTCGTTCTCTAACAGTTTTCATCATTTGCTAACAGTTTTTAATGACTTTCCATTGGATTGAGAAGAAAGCCTCAAATGCTGATCAGGGTGCACATGGCATAATCCGGTCTCGAGACAGATTATATGATCTAGTGGTTAAGGGGATATGCTTGGAGTTCAAATTAAGGTTCTGTTGCTTCCCAGCTGAATAATCTTGGAAGCAGTATTTCCTCTCTCTGTGCTTCTACACTAAAGAATTGCTTTAAAGGCGGCATGAATTAATGCCTACAAAAGACTTACAATGGGGTTTGCCATGAGCCCCCATCACATCCACTGCTGGGAATTGATTCTCACGTACATACAGAATAAAGCCGACCTCAAGGGGTCCCAGGGCTGCCATCCTTCACACTGCCAACGAGCAGTGGTTGGGTTCAAACCACTAGCCTTTTGGTTAGTAGCTCAGTTCTAGACTCCTGCTCCCCCAGGGTTTCTTAGTGCTCACTGTAAAAACAAAACAAAATGAAACAAAAACCCTTAATAATGCTTAGCTGGTCTCATTCTCTGCCTCTCTTCCCCTCACCATTTCACATGTTCTTATGGTTTGAGGGAAAATTTGTCTCATCTTCAATAGTTTACACACATTTTGTTTTGTGATAATAGTTGCAATTTCTTTCATGTAAACATTCTCTTGCAACTTCTTCCCCGGGATACCCGTGTCCTTTTGCCCATCTGTCTGCCCCTTCCTGCCTTCTGAACTCAGTTCCTTGCCGTCTCCTCTGGCTGACAGTCCAGAAAAGCACGCTCTTCGTAGGTGTGATTGTTCACTTGACAGCTGTTTCTTGTTTGCTTGAAAGGTGATCTCCAGAAGTGGATTCAGGTCCAGCTTTGAAGTGTATCAAAGGGACATAGCCTTGTGGGTTCCATCAGGGTCTGTTCGACTCGTCAGTTGATATGTATTTTGACCTTGGATTCTTTTTTTTTTTTTTTTTGGCATCACTGCCCTCTGGTGGTGGGAGTAGGAGGCCCAGCCTTGCTGCTGGATTTGAACCACCAACTCAGTGGGCCGCAGTTCTGCGCACAACCACTACGCCACCAGGGCTCAGGCCGACCTTGGATTCTTTTCTACCTTTCTTTCTACTCTCTTCTGACCTTCTGTTGTGCTCAGAGCAAATGGTCTCATAGGGTTTTCAATGGCTCATTTGGGGGTGGGGTAGCAGGCCTTCCTGTGTGTGAATTTGAACTTCCAATAGGTAGAGTTAGCAGCTGAGCACGTAGACTGCTTCCACCACCCAGGGACGTTCTTTCTCCTCTCTCGTGAGATACAGTCAAGTGGACTTTGACACACGGAGATCATGCCTGATGCATGCTTACCTACCGCCAGGCTTCGCTTTAAAGGAACTGCCCTGCCCAATCCAGATCCCCAGACATTTTCAAATCACACAAGTTGCTGTCTTTTAAAAGCCTTGTCGTCTTTGGTTGTTCTCTATTTATTGACGTGGCTCCTTGTTGAATGCTCGTGTCCCCAAGTCACCTGTAAGAGACTAGAAACAAGAACTGGATTCCCGATAGCCCCACACAGCTCCCAGCATCTGGCAAGGACTGGGGAAGACATTTGAACACATGCTGTTCCTGCTAGGCAGTGGAGAGACTAAAGAGCTCATTTTTAGTATTGGCTTCCTTCCTGGTTTGTTGTGAGGTTACCTTTCCTGCTGACTTCTGCTTCCGTTTCCCCATGTTGCCTCCTTTTTTTTTTTTTGGTTAAACACCATGTATCACTCTCCTGTGCTTTTTGGCAGAGGGATTCAGGGTCAGAGTTGGCACTTCCTATCTTCTTTTCTCAGGGGAAGTCGTCCAAAACTTTAGGGTGACAAGCTAGAGATGGAAAATCCAAATCAATGCAAGAAATGACTAGCATTATTCTGGTAGAAGTCCCTCCCCTAAATGTCTATAAGTTATCAGCATGCCATTACTTTAAGCATGCTATTTTCATAGTAATTTGATCTTCGTGACAAAGACAAATTGTTGTTTAGCTGATTGGCGCCAGATGCAGGGGTGATAGAGAATGGCTGTTTAATTTTACTTTATTTTTAAAAAATTTTAAAATTATTTATTTATTTATTTATTTTAAGCATCACTGCCCTCAGGTGGTGGGAGTAGGAGGCCCAGCCTTTGCTCCTGTGGAGCTGGAATTGAACCTCCATCCCAGTGGGCCGCAGTCCCGCGCACAACCACTACGCCACCGGGGCTCAGCCCTAATTTTACTTTTTTTGTACAGGGAAATATCACCCTCTATGGAAGTGAGCACACAGGTCTCTTGCATAGTAATATTGTTTTATCTCTAACAGAAAAAAAGAGAAAAAGAATGATAGCTGTCGTAAGTGGCAATTGGAAAGAAAATAAGGAAGAGGGGCTCATCGTGCAACAGGATTATATCACATAACACATGAAAGTGCCCATTTCTCAGAAATACTTCTGCAGGCCTGGTCTACTGTGCATTAGATGTCTTGATTTCCTCAACGCTTCCCTGCCTTCCCGAGGCCAAGCAAATCTGCTTCCCCTGGGAAAGAGGGCAGCAGACCCTTCCAGCAAGGTCTGGAAATTCTCTGCCCTAGTCTCACCAGATGCATTGGCATCGGTGCTTTAGTAGTTCATCGAAAATCAAACTCGCTCGGGAAGAAGTCAGGTAGTACAAACAGCTCTTCCAGCTTCAGCTCTAAAGACTCACAGGGACTATTTAAAAAAGGTGAATGTGTCACTTCTGAGAGTGCCACTTCCTGGCTTTGACGCAAGGCTGACTTTGGAGTTCTCCTCTGAAACCCAAACTGTGTCCCCAATGGGTGCAAGGAGATCTGCAGTTTCTTTCACACATTTTTATCTACCAAGAGAGGGGAAGGGAAGTTCTCCAGGACATGAGGCACCCTTGAAACGTGTTTTCGCTAGGGATTGCTGTTAGAAAATGAATGATGTAATGGATTCCAGTGAACAGCTATGTGTACAAAGTTGATGATTCCAAGAATATTTAAGTATTGCCGGTATATGAGTTCCCTCTTTCTTGAAGCTAGTTTCTTCTGACGACACTCTGTAAAGCCACTGGGACTTCTAAGGGTGCTAAAGGGGTCCGGGTTCTGGCAACAGCTCCTGCTTATAGTAAATAAGCATTTGATAGGGAATATGAGTTTTATTAATCACTGATCATAGTGACATTTTAATTTTAAAATGTTTTCACTTTCAGTTCAACACGATTCGACCTATCTTTATTGCCTTTATCCCTTTCACCTTTAGATCTATTTATTCTAATGGTTCCCTTTTAGGCCTTATCAGGTCATATGCCAATTCAGCAGTTTAACTGAGTAAACTTTGTCAAGGCCTGATAATATCCTAGCAGCACAGATGATGCAGAAACTGAAGAGTTCAAGTGGATAGATGGTTGAAGAAGAAGGCCCCAAAACAGTACCATGAACAGCTTTAGTAGGCCAAGAGATTTGAGGGTCCATTCATCATGCCACAATATCAACATCCATGTATATATGTAACTATGTATCCATACACACACACACACAAGCGAAGACTTGTGAATACACACACAGGCAAATCTGCATTCACCCAGACAGCTTGATCATGAGTGCCCACTCAGAAGATGGACATGTTTACCGTGCACACCCTTGTGACCACAGAAGGGAGCTCTCCTTAGTCTTACCTACCATGTTGGTCAGGTGGGTAACCTTTCAGACAAAAATAAACAAAACTCAGCTTAAAAATCTTAGACTCTTAAGTTTCACTCTTCACTCTAACTCTAATAGTCAAGCAGACTCCTGAACGTAGCACCAAACTCTGTGTCTGGATGAGCCCTGGTAGCGTCGTGTTTTTAAGTTAGGCTGTGAACCCCATGTTCAGCATGAAACCAGCAGTCGCTCTGCAGGAGAAAGACAGGACCTTTTACTCCTGTAAAGATTTGCAGTCTTAGAAACCCGATGGGGGTAGTTCTACCCTGTCCTGGAGGGCTGCTATGAATCAGATTGACTCATAGTCAATGATAGTGAGTTTTAGGAGTTGGGAGACCTGTTGCTGTGATCCATGGGGGCTCTGTTACTACCCTTTCAAAATGACGATGAGCTTGGACCAGGTGAACTTTTAGATTTAGATAGCTATCAGAACCTCTGATCTTATGATAGATGTTTTATTACAGACACATGATGCAGTGTCTCTAGAATAAAAATGACTGCCACAGGATTGAATCGAAGAAACCTGCGTGGGAATTCCAGCTGTGCCCACAACGCCCTGTGCATTTGGTTGGGGCCAGCCCTGTCATCTCTTGGACCACAGCGTCCACGTTTGTTGAATGAAAGGGAGTATGTGTGGTCTCAGGAAGCCATAAAGAAATGTCACGGGTGGGCCAGACAAGAATAACAGAACTGCATTTTCTCCCAGAGGTGGCGGACCGCGTATAAGACGCAGGTGTGAGTAGACTTCCTTCTGCAGATGCTGAAGGAGGGGAGGTCGCAGTTTCTGACCACCTGCAGACCCGTCACTCCCATCTCTCCTGGCATCTTCACACTAGTACCTTCTCTGGGTCTCTCTGCATGTTTTCCTGTCTCTTCTAAAGCCACCCTTGTTGAGAACTCACCGAATAGAGTAGGGTCTCATTTTGACCCCTTAATTACATCAAACCTTGTTCTTAAATAGGATCTTTTCTGAGGATCTCGATGGGCAATGGATTTGGATGGGGGCTGGGGTGGGGTTTGGACTGTATTCCTGTACCCACTATAGAGCCAAATTGCTTGATCTCACCTTTGTTCTATGGACTAAGTAGCTGTAAGAACCCCCAATAAAATTTAAAAAAAAAAGAAAAAGAAAATATGGACAAGTGCTCAGAGCGGTACCTGATAATGGTTCTTATTGCAAACAGAAGCCAAGCCGAACCAGGTTCCGCATCTGAAAACCACCAAGACCAAGAAAGAGCCTGCTTCTCTGTGTTGTCTTGTTTTTAGTTCGAGTGCCTTGGGGTTTTGTGACAGGGTCTCCAAAGAGAGAGTACTTACAGTTTTGCTTTTGCCATCCCTTCGTTGCAGTTAAGGCGGGCAGACACATCCACACAAACACCCTGCAACAGATAACAACCGTGACGGAGCAATGCCGGCAAAGAGGAGACCCGGAGACTCCCTACACAGCCACAGCCCCACGGGGAGAAGCCACAACCGCGAGGCAGGCTACTGACATCGTGGAGCCCGAAGAGCCCACCTTCCACCAGGGGATTCTGAAGGCAATGTCTCGGCAAGACCTTCGGGCGCAGATATTTCTGGGCAGCTTTCTCTCGTGGTCTGATACCATCGAGATGGTGCGAGTGGCTGGTCACCCGGCCGTGTACAAGTCTGGCTGGCTGTATCCAGTCTACATATTTAGCTTTATTTCTCTGCTTCGAATTATTTTCACGCCCCAAAACCCCCTTCTGAATTCCCTGGGCATCCTCCTTCAGGATTTGCCCTTTATTTTTGTTAGACTCAGCCTAATTATCACCCTGGGAACTATCACACCGATCCTAGGCTTTTGTAAGAATGTGCTTGTGACCTTCTCGTATCTTTACTTTAATTACTTAACTAGGCTCCGGGTTTTCTCAACCTTCGAAATGTCTTCCCCCTGAAAACAGAATGTAAAAGACTAAAGTCTCCTCGTGTATGTACATGGACAATTTTATAATATTATCTGGGGATAGTTTTTTGTGCATATTGAAGAAATCAAGAACAGAGTTACAGAGGAGGAAACTGTATTTTAATAACACTAGCTCATCAACCTTCATGTATAAAAATGGTGCTAAATTAAATAGAGTTGCATTTGTTCAAGCTGCTTTCTCTGGGTCTCTACAAAATACTATTAGTTCATTTGAGCTTCTTATGCATACTGATCTTCCTCTAGAAACACTTGTCAGGACATATATTTTTTTTCACATGAGATCATGTCTTCCTACTGTTAGTGAATGAAATTTGCTATGTTTGCCCACAAATGGGATTTTTATTATGTAAATAAATGAAAGACCATTCGATGAATGCATTAGTAAAAGTGATTCATTTGAGATGTACCTTAAGTTATCAAATAACTTTTAGATTATATTTAAAGTTGTAAAAATTATACTTTTAGTCTCATTCAAATATGGTAAGTGACTTTTATATATTGGCATAGAGAGCAATTAGTCGAACAGAGCTGTAAATCTGCTTAAGGCCTACCTGTTCAACTAATACTAATATGAATGTTGTCAAAGTTCAACAATAATACCTATATGACCTGTCTGGGGGATGGGCATCAGGGGAGTGGGTTGAGGGAGGTATCGGGCAGGGTAAGATATGACAGAACAATAATAATTTATAAAGTATTGAGGGTTGATGGGGGAGGGAGAGCTGGGGAAGAGGGGAGGGGTTGGAGGAGCCAATACCAGGGGCTCGGGGGAAAGGGTGGATGTTTGGAGAATGATGACATCAGCGGACGTGCTAGGGTGCTTGCCACAGTATGTTTGTTTATATATCGGAAAAATGATGTACGAGCCCCTAATAAAATGATTTTTAATTAAAAAAGTTTCCTAATACACTGAAGTTATAAACTTTAAAGTTAAAAGAGCATTTTACTTGGGAAATTTGGTACCATTATAAAAGTAATCAATTAGAGACCCGATATAAAATTGGAAGTGCAACTATATAGGTATGATTGCAAATACATCTGTGTCTTCTCTGATGGCATATCATGAATAACTTGATGATCCCAAAAGTTAAAAGCATAGAATTGTACAAGTCACTCCAACTATGTTAGGACACTCTCTGGCATTTACAGTGCACAAATATGAATTTTCAGTTGCTAGAAACACATGTGGAAGATCTCCGTGCATGGAGAAATGACTTACGTGGATGGGGTGACACAGAATTTAAATATGGCCAAGGGCCCCCTCCCTGCCATCCCCCAAAGCTCACTGTAAAGTTCGTTGAGGCTGGCTGCAACATTTTTCTCCCACAGTACAAGGTTTGAACATGTGATCTTCCAGTTAGCAGGAAAACACTTCCCCACCACATGACCACAGTTCCCAAGCGATGCCACCCCAACTCCGCACCAAATCCTCTTGCCTGACTTTTCCCTGCACTTTGCAAGAATATCTGCTCACAGTTCAAGGCTTGACTTCCACCTTGATGACTTGGACAAGTTCCGTGACCCTTATGTGCCCCCAGTTTCATGATTTAAAAGATCAGCATAGTAGCAATAAGAAAATTAAAGAAAAAAACCCAGTTGCTGTTGAATCAGGTACAACTAATGTGTGCCAGGGTACAGCTAGAACCCATCAGGTGGTCAATGGCTGCTTTTTCAGAGCTGGGTCTCCAGGCCTTTCTTCCATGGCACCTTGAGGTAGATGCCAATCTCCATGCTTCCAGTTGGTGGTCGAGCGCACGAGCAGTTCTTTTCATCACTCAGACGCATACTCCAAACACTAACATTACTAGGGTTGAGAGAATTAAATGAGAGAGAAATATCCTCAATGCACTAGCAAGCATGGGTCACTTGATAAATGCCAGTTATTTTCACTGTGCCAAGTCTCAGGGACACACGTTCCTGAAAGTATCGCTTTCGTTTTCAAGTCTCATTTGTTTCTGTGTACCTGTTCGTCCTTTGAGAACGATTGAAAGATTATTGTGAAACTTGTGAAAAATACTTTAGCAAGTCAAGGTGGCCTTGGAGAACACTTTTTCCTTGTGTAATATAATGTTCCCATGTGAATGCCCTGTGACACAGACTGATACATTCAACAGATAGTTAGGTGTTCCTCCTGTGATTTCTAATCGACTCAGCACTTGACTAAGAAATTCATTGTGTGTCTAATTTTCTGTAAACCCTTTAAAAACCAACCCTACGGTGCACTGCTGTATGTTGCTCTCCACCTGTCTGCCCTATCAATACCTTTCGTAGTTATAACATAAAAAACAAACAGTCTATTTCCAAGTTGGCCAGAGCAACTTTTGATCATGAAAAACATGACCAGATGATTAATTTGTAAACTTTCTATGTATGAAAATATTTGATGCAAGTTGACATTTTTTTGATATTTTAAAACTGTGCTCTGACAGACAAAGAAATATCATTTGAGTTTAGAATGCATTTTGTATCTAAAATATTTGAATGTCAATTTGCCTGATATGTCAGAAAGTTGCTGTGTTTATCGAATAAATGAAGGCATGCCCAAAAGGTGACATCAAGGAACAACAGTATTGAGTGTCTCGTTTACTGTAATGTCATATTTTAAAACCATCTCGCCGCCACAAAAACTCATTGCCCTGCAGTTAATTCCCACTCACAGCGACCCATCATAGCAAAGGGCAGAACTGCTCCTGGGGGCTTCTGAGACCGTAATTGTTTAGGGGAGTAGAAAACCTTGCTTTTCTCTCTTGCTGAACAGCTAACTGGTGGCTTTGATCGGCTGACCTTGTAGTTAGTGGCCCCATGCAGAACCACCACACCACCAACTCTCCTAGATTTATCAAGTTCAAGTCCATGGTGTTTAATACCACAGGAAAATTTTGAAGGAAATATGGATAATTCTACATGGCAGTTAAAAATTATATTATTCAATTTACATTGCACTTCTCATAGCTTCTGATGGCTTGTCATTTTTTTTTTAAGAGGGTTTCAAAAAACTACTACTTGGGTGGAGACCCAAGGCCCATTTGTAGGCAATTGGACACACCCTTACTGGGGAGGCACGGGGAGGAGACGGGTCAGTCAAGGTGCAGTGAGGTAGCAATAAAGCATAGAACTTTCCTCTGGTTCCTGAAGGCTTTCTCCCCCTAACTATCATGATCCCAACTCTACCTTAAAAATCTAGCTGGACTGAAGAAGGTACACTGGTAGAGATGGAAGCTGCAGAAATGGGAAACCCAGGACAGATGAGCCCCTCAGGGAGAGTGGAGTTATGGGATGGATGAAAAGAAGGTGGGGTAGAGAGAAGGGGAGCCAACTACAGGGATCTACACATCACCTATCTGGAGGACAGACATCGGAGGAGTGGGCGAGAGGAGATGTTGAGTAGTGTAAGATATGACAGAACAATCACAATTTATAAAGTATTAAGGGTTGATGGGGGGGGGGAGGAACAGAGGGGAAGGGATGTGAAGCTGACATCAACGGCTCAAGTGGAAAGGCAGCTATTTGGAGAATGATAATGGCAGCAGGCATGTGAAGGTGCTTGACACAGTATATGTATTTACGTATTGCGAAAAGCAATGTATGAGCCCCCAATAAAGTGATTTTAATAAAAAACAAAACAAACAATTACAGCAACAAAAAACTACTGCGTAATCTTGAAGGAAGGAGCTGCTAAAAAACGATCACCATTATCAATAGCTAACGAAAAATAAGAACCAAAGTTTAGAAGTACATAAAGCGGTGGCAAGGGTTGGACTTTTTCCCCCTTAATGGCACCGGTCACTCCCTCTAACTTAGTAAATCTAATTTTCCGTGAGGGTCAGGGTTGCAGGGTCAATCTTTTGGGGGCAGTTGACTGCATTTTAATCAAAGCCAGGGACTAATACCCCTGCTCTCGATGGACAGGGTCACACGTTAGGGTAATAAAAGGATTCTGAATGTGGACTAGGGATCATGCAGTTCAATCCAATTTTCTTCTGAATTTAATATAAATCCAGGCAAGGACTTGATGACATTTATAAGGTGAATTCATCCTGAACAGTCCAGAATGATTTATTGAAGTTTCTTTTCATGACTAATCTAAGAGCATAGTGTTCTAAAAAGAAACATTTTGGTTGAATTCATTCTACTTTGGCACTAACTTTGTTTTGTATTTTTTGTCAAGGACACAATGGTTTAGTGGAAGAGAAGCATTTGTCCTTTGTTCCATAGCTTCACTGTATTTATCCTCGTAACAACATTCTGAAGTTTATAATGTCTTAACAACAACAACACACAACCAAATCAGTAAGAAAAGGGTATTTTTTTAGGCATCACTGCCCTCTGGTGGTGGGAGTAGGAGGCCCAGCCTTTGCTCCTGTGAGCTAGAATTGAACCTCCATCCCAGTGGGCCACAGTCCCACGCACAACCACTACGCCACCAGGGCTCAGCCCCAAAAGGGTATTTTTTATGCTTAATAAAAATTTAAAATATTTTACATATAAGGTAACTCTGGAGATTCCCCCTTGAAGATAAAATATGCACACAAAATTCCAAGAGATATATATTTTTCAGAAACTGCATTTTGTTTTGATAACATTTCTGAAACTTTAGTTCTCAGTCAGCTCTCTGATTATTAGCACTTGCTTCGAGCATTTGCTTCATTTGATTTTTACTTTAAAAAAGGACATCATAGATATTTGGAGGTTACTATTATTTCAGAGAAATAATGAGAGTAATAGTGATAATAATAAACCCTGTTCACAGTTTTGAATTTATTTTTAAAGAAAGACTCCCCCAAAGTAATGCCCTTCTTCTGACCAAGCACTCAGATTATCTCATTCTAGCAAGACAGCCCTTCTAAATTTGGAAATGTTTGCTCAGGTTGGGGCTGGGCTTGGGGCTTTACTGCAGATTTTCACTGATCCTTCCAGTATTCATTTAGAGCAGCGATTCTCGACCTCTGACTCACACCCCCTTAGGGGGCAGGGGTGTGTGTTGAACAATGCTTTCACAAGGGTCGCCTAAGACCATCGGAAAACACATATTTTCCATGGTCTTATGAACCAAGACACACTCCTCTATCTGTCTCCAGGTGGTCCGCCCACATGCAGATTTGTCCATGTTCAAGGACTCGCTGTGAAGACTGTCATCCATGCGACACCATGCTTCAAGACATTTCATTTATTTGTCATTAGAAATAAAATCTCACAATCTAGAATTACATATTGTTTTTTGATGAATCGCTATGCTTTAACTACGTTCAATTTGTAACAAGGAAAACACATCCCAAGTATCAGATATTTACATGACGATTCATAACAGTAGCAAAATGATAGTGACGAACTAGCCATGAAAATAATCTAATGGAAGGGGGTCACCACCACAGAAGAACTGTCTGACAGGGTTGTGGCCTTAGGAAGGTTGAGTTTCACTGCTTTGGAATACAGTCTTTCCCACGCCAAACAAGATCTCTGTTTCATCTTCTCTTTCCTTCCCAGCTACAAGCTCGACTGTTAACCGCAAGGTAGGCAGTTCGAACCCAGCAACTGCTCTGAGGGAAGAGGATGAGGCTCTCTGCTCCCATCCAAAATAACAGCCTGGGGAAAACAGGTTGCTGTGAAGTGGAATCAGTTCACGGCGGTGGGTTTGGTTTTCTCCGCGTCCCTTTTGGTCCCACAAGACCGACAAGCTCTGTGAGAACACTTTTGAGTGCCACTTTCCAAGAGAATAAAGAAACTACCAAGGGTCACTGTCATCCACGAAATGCTTCCTCCTTTCATCAAACTGCCCTTGCGGGGCCTGCCATTTCTAAAGGGGCTCTGACCAAGGGACACCTGCCTGGCTGATTCCCAGGGTCTCAGGCTTCGCTCTCCACCAGCCCTGTCCTGCAGGCAGCCGTCTGTCTGTTTCACTTCTCCCCAGCCCAGCGCCTCCCTCCTTCCTCCTCCCTCCTCCCTCCTCCCGGTGGCCCTCTCCTCCCTTGGTCCTCACCCTTCTCCCACACGCCTCCTTCTCTCTCCTTCCTCTGCTTCTGCGCTTCTCAGAAGTTAGCTTACAAAGCAAAGTTGTAACTTTGAATTCCTGTTTTGCCAAACACCCTCATGTGACAGGATATCGCCTTATTGGAGGCTTCCCTACATTCAGGAGCCCTTTAAAAGCGGAGCGCACTCCACACTTCTTTTCTGCAGGGCAGCTCTGACAGGGGACCCCAGCGGAGAGGGTCATCGCTCATCGGCGTCCTTGTTTCCTCTCCCTGGCACCCCCTCCTCTCCATCCATGGAAGGGAAGGACCAGCCCTGGGCCGCCAAGCTGCCCCTGCTCCTGGTTCTCCTCTCTCTGCCTCAGGATGCTGCCCAGCAGTTGGGTGAGTCTACGCGGAGGAAGAGGCCTTCCAACGTGTGCCTGGTGCCCTGGGAAAACTTCCCTCTTTGGGGTCAGATGCTAGGATTTCGTGAGGCTCTGGGTCATGGGAGGGGGGCAAAGGGACCTGCTGTGTCCCAACTGCGTCCTGGGAGCTTGAAGGACTGGGCCAGGGTGTCTGCTGCCTGGCTGAGGGAGAACCTGGCTCTGGGCCCCACAAGCCCTGCCCCATTCTCCTGACCGCGTCCAGCCATGTGCAACACACACACACACACACCATCCCTTTGGAGTGCTTTTGAAAGAGGGGGCCAAAGAAAGCGTGATGGCCTTCTCTTTTTCCCGGTGTCTGGACAAGACCCCAAAGCCTTCCTCCAAAGAGGGTCCTGTGTGATACAACCTTTGCTCCCTGGGACATTTTCATCTGCTGTCATTTCCTTGCCAGCGGGGAGAGTCAGCCTTCCATTGGCGGGCCAGCCTTCATTGCACTATCCATGATTCCATCAGTAACTTTGGAAGGCTCACGCTTGTCTTTTGTGCAAGGGGGAGGCGGGGGAGGTGGGAAGAGACTGGTGGCTTACTCACTAGGACAGACAGATTCAAAGCTTTTCAAATTGTCAAAGATCTGATGGAGTCTTTGTGTGGCTGTGGTGGTTGTTAATTTCTCTAGACTGGGTCAGTTTACCCTTCAGAAGGAGGTAAAGGTTAGCGGCCGGTGCTTAGCACACAGTTGGGTGGGCATCTTTAGTATTCTTACAGGAACCCAGGCAAAGACCTTGAGGTCTGTTCCCTGGGGTTGTGTGACCTTGAGCATGGGAGTTGATTTCTTGGTGCTTTCATTTTGTTTATAAAATGGGGACAACATTATTATCACATCAGCATTATGATGATTCAATGTTACAATATGTAAAATGTTTGAAACAGAATAGAACTCTTATAAGTTGTTCATCGGTGGTAGTGGTTAAAAACACTCTTGTGGGTTTTTTTTTAACCTTTTCTGCATGAATTAATCCGGTGAAAGTGGTGTATTCAAGCCCTTAGAGAAGTTTCCCAATAAAGAAGTGGAGAAAAGATATTGGGGATGTCAGGTGCAGTTTGACCTTTGTGCTGGTTACGGGGCATGTCTAGCAATAATAACAGGAGGAAAAGTTGCTTAACCTCGAAGAGGAGAGATTGTAGCTGAGAGGGTGGGGTTAGGCATGATCGATGTCTTCTTTCTGTGCCAGAGGATTAAAGTCTTCTTCAGGCCTCCCTTCCCCCACTACAACTGAGGGCAGCGAAGAGGTTTGTGCAGTTTCAAACAGCAGAGGCTGCTTCTGATGGGTGAGTTTCCGTTTGTGAAAAGATGATCAATGGAAGTTGGACTAACAACTCCAGCATTATTGAAGACACCTGCCTCCCTGTGGTTTGGTTGCCAAAGGGAATTGCTGCATTCCATTTCAAAATGTAGAGTGACTAGAATTAAGAAAGAAAGAAAAAAGGAATGAGATGCAGGTGCGGTGGGCTGTATTAATATCTTCTATCTAACTCAATCTAGCCCAAGTATTATCACTTCAACACTGTTTTTACCTTTATTTACTTCTAATTAGATCTTTCAACTATGATATGTAATTCCTACA
The DNA here is from genome assembly GCA_004026705.1 of Nesogale talazaci. NCBI lineage: Eukaryota > Metazoa > Chordata > Mammalia > Afrosoricida > Tenrecidae > Nesogale > Nesogale talazaci. Next base: position 1,033 of record PVJH01010201.1, on the reverse strand, counting down.
TGCAAAGCATATGAATCTCATTTCAAGTGCGCTGGTGCCACCTGTGGAGTGTAGCTTCCATAACTCTTTGCTGTAAGATAGAGCCCTACATTCTGTAAACAGACTTAGAGACTTAGACTGGAGAGTCCCAAAATGATTTGGCCCTTTTCACAAGAAAATAATAACAACATTTACTGGGCACCCCCTGGCAGCTACAAACAGTTCCACACAGGCTGTTCCCAGCCAACCTCTCTTTCTAGAATCTCAGGATGCAGTAGACAGAGGGCAAAAGTGTGAGGAAAAAGCCGATAGTCAGAATCCAGAGATTCTTGGGATGAGGCAACTTCGAAATCACACACTTTGACCTCTTCCTCTAGTAGGTCAGGCAACACCAGTCATCTTAAGGGTCCCTGTGTAGCAATGGGACCTGAGAATTCATGCTGCAACTTTGTGAGTCCTTGGGATTTCTCGTGGTGAGACAGATCACAGAAATGTGACTCATTATCCCTGTTGGAGCTCAGTGGACCCGAGAACAATCGCTCTGTGGTCCGACACTGATGTATTGCTGCTTATCCCGATTCTATCTCAATTTTAACCCGAAGGAGAGTTAGTGTGCACTTATCAAAGTAATGCCCCTCAGAATGACTTACAAAAACTGCAGTTCTAGTGCATGCACCTATCTTACATGAAATATGCATTCTTCAATATATTGTCTTCACACCACTGTGGTGGGAGAAAAATAGGAAGGGGCTTCAAAAAGTCCTTCAGAAAATGGAATGAAAAGGTAGCAAACTTTTCCCCCCAAACTACAAGCTTTTTGAAACCTTTTCCTACCAATCGATTTCCTGTTTTTGTGTGTTCTTCATCTCCCAGCTTGACTGGAGTCTGAACTCTGGGCTAACATCCATGCCTCATAAGAGGCAAGTCATTTTCTGAGTGCTCAGAGTGGTTTTTGACCAATCTGATCTAACAGCTTGGATCAGAGACTGATGACTTCAAGGACTCGTGGTTTTGTGTGAAGCAGATGCTCTGTAGTTATGGGCTGAATTGAAAA